>JARHVA010005471.1:837500-905000 GCA_037957365.1 Torreya grandis | reverse complement strand
TGTAAAATTTACTATCTGCTTAGTCATGCATGAACCTATATTATTTCCCCAAATGGGCGAATGCACTTTAATTCAAAAATTATAGATAGTAATGGGACCCAAACCTCATCCACATTAGTTACATATGAGGCTCCATGCAGCCTATTCAATAAGTATAATGGATCTAAATTGGGAAATTGGGACCTTATTCTTCATATTAAAATTATTGGGATATTGATCCCATCTTATTAGGCTACCCATAAAATTTTTATCTTTGAACCAATAATTAATTTATTCTCAATTTTAATCCTAAATTTATAAATTAATTTATAAATGATAAAAAATAGGATTTGATATGTTTGGGTCTAAAAATGTTTGAGGTAAATTTGTATCTTGACAAGAACCAAGATTATGAATTTGAAGGATAAAGTGTCCCTATTTGAATTTTTTTTAAATACGGCGTGTTAGTCACAAAACTAATCTTATGGTCTATCCATTATACATGGTGGCAAATTAAATTTGAAATTTAAATATTTTGGTGTTAAATTGATCCATTTGAGTTGATTGATAAGTAAATATGTTTCATAGGGAATAATTAAAAATGTTATTGGAGGAGATATGTAAAAATTTAATGGATTAAATGTCAACACACTTGGGGTGAATATTAATAGAGTATTTAACCCTCCTCAAAAAGGATTCCCCCTATCTAAAGGATTTATCATATAATGGATTACTTCAAAATTGGCCAACATAGATGGTTCTCCCATAGATGCTAGATTAAAATGTCCCATAAGAGGTTGAAGATAACATGCAGGATGTATTATAATATTGACAACCCAAGTTCATATATCCAAATTATTTTAATTTCACTAATTAAAATAATTATAAAAAAGTGATAAAAAGACCCTACAATGTTTTAAAAATCAAAAATTTAAATACCAATCTACCTAGCTCATCACATCGAAGAGTCAATGAGCATAAAAAAGGTAAATATTTTTGGATGAAGTTTAAAATGTGAAATATCATTTATATAAATTAGATTTTAAAATGTGAAATATCATTTATTAAAATTAGGCTATCTTAAAATATTTCTTAGTGCTTCATTTAAATTTTTATGATGTAAAACTAGAGCCTTGAATGAAGATTCCAAAAAAATTGTTAGATGCATTAAAAACAAATTCCATCTTTGATATGGGTGAGGAATATATTGAGGTAAAAAATTAAATTTAATGGGATGGATGTATGACAAAATTTATGGCAAAAAGCTTATGGATACATAAAGATCACCTTATACAATCATAAATCTAACTGGATAAATGGTGATAGGCATGAATTAAATAGTAAAACTAGAAAAGAGAAACAAAGGTAAAATATTTTTGCAAAAAATTCTTTCATATCAAGAATGATTGAGATAAATTAATATATTTCTCCACATTTGACTCATTCTATAGAAAATTATGAAATAAAATTTCCTCGAAGAATACTTTTTGTATTCTATACTCCTAATTTAATTTGAAATAAGTGTATTAAGGAGCTCAAATTTTTAAACCTTTCTCTTGTGTTGTAGATAGAATTAAACAAGATAATGAATGAAAAAAATAGATTTTTCAATTGAAAATATCTTATTCACCAAGTGTGATGAATGTAAATACTTTTTAAAAAAATGTAGATCCACCACATGCCTAAAATCACTCTCAAATATTTAAGAGGAACAAAAATGTCATAATTAATACATTCCAAGCATTTGCACACATCAATATTCCCACATATTGAAACTAGATGAACAACATAAATAATTATTAAGCAATATGCATAAAAGGACAAAATTAAATTTTACATACTAAGGACTGGGAAGAAGCTAAGTCATTAATTAATTTTATGAATCTCTTAGTTACAATACTAGGGGTTGTGGTGACTTTGGATAACCATTTTTTGAGAATAGAACAAACTACATAATTTTATCTTTGGATTTGTGTCTTAGGAAGATCTAAGAACTAGTCACTAATGAATATTAGTATTTATTATATAATATTATTGGACCATCAAAAAATCCATTGCATGATGCACTATTACCAAATAAATTTCATTAAAAATTTAAAGGGTAAACAAATAAATTTGTCCATTCCAAATCAATTAGCATTGATTGTAAAAATAATACATTGAAAATACAACCATCAATATTCTACTTGCAACTATATAATGTTTTGAGTAATAATAATAATCTTACCCTATTTACATTTTTATTCATGTTGACAACAATAAGGGTATTCAACATTGTGTATGTAATATTACTTATAATAGTATAATTCATGAGGATATAGGTGGGGATTTTGGTACATTAACAACATCTATGGAAATTAGACACATTTTCTTTGATAAATATCATGTAAACCTATATAACATGCCAAGAGGGATCAAATAAGTTCACTCCTTACCTTATTAAGGAATTTATTGACATCAATGCCTTTGTGGGGCAACATTGGTTGGATGGAAACCATAATATAATGGTTATTATAAAACATAATATGTTCAAGTTCTATTTCATGGATGGCATACCAATGCTATAATATAGATAAACAATAAAGTATCTACAATAGTCTAATCCAATCCTAGTCTAGATTACAAAATATAATGGTGATCCATATATAGTAGAAGGGAAGCCTCCTCTAGAACCATTCCAATAAAATACATATAATATGAAATATAATATACATGAACATGGATATTAATGGGTAAATAATATAAAAGAACACATATATGTTGACACATCAATTTAATGTGGAAAACTTAAAACAGGTAAAAAAACACAATACTTGTTATCCATATATTTGAGAATCTTATTTTAACCAATACAAATCCTTCCTTCTCACTTATTTGTAACAATATTTCTTCATAAAATTCTTCCCAAGAATATTTTCCACACACAAATAATATTGTCATGTATTGATATGTGCATCGATATATTTTATTAAAGGGGTAAAACACTATTTATAATAAGAATGAGCGAAAGTGACCCTTGTAACCAATAGGTCCAAGATTTCAATAGGATTAGATGTAGGATTATAGTCAAGCATATTAAAATTAACAAAAATATTATGTGCATATTTATATTGTGATACAACAATTGAATTTTTTCATAAAATATATCCATTCTTAAAAATGATGAATAGTGTGTAAATCAATCATTTCAAACATTTGACTTAGTTTATCTTAATACTTAAGAATTAAGCTAAAAAGATCATTGTTAATAATAATATCATCAAAATATAATAGAATTAATATTAAATGACCATTTTTAGTTTTATCAAAGATATCATTATTAGATTAAAATTTAGAGAAACTAAATTCTATAAAATAACTAGTGATTTTAGAATATCAAACTTGAGGAGCTTGTTTTAAATCATAAGAAGATTTATTTAACTTAGAAACATAAATTATTTTTTGGGGTCAATCAAACCATTAGGCTGATTCATATAGATTTATTATTATAAATTGCCATTTATTAATGCATTATCTACATCCATTTAGTGTAGAATCCAACCATTATGAGTTTCATGAGAAAAGAGTTGCCTAATGATACTCATTTTCTCTAAAGGAGTGAGGTTATTGGAAATATTTTCATTTATGTCAAAGGTCTAACATTATTGGTGATAAAGGCCCCATTACATTTAATGGTGTTTTTAATACTCATATCTAATCTAATGTGTTAATATTTATTTAATATTAATGAAAATATTTTGGTTACATATAATTCAAAAGAGGGCCCATGGAGAAGTCAAAGAGTCAAAAGGTAAAAGACAAAAAAATAATGGGATGCATTTTCTCATGAAGAGTCATCCTGAGGAATTTCAAGAATCACCATGTCAAGACAAAAGAGGGTATGGCATATTTTTCCATGAAGGGACACTTTGAGGAATACAAAATTCATCAAGATAAAGACAAAAGAGGAAAAGATACTTTTGATTATGAAGGGTCAACATATGACTTTTCAAATGCAAGGATACGAAGGGTCATGCAAGTTTTATGCCATTTTCCATGAGGATTGAAGGGTCACAAAGGGTGAATGCCAAAGGTTATTTGAAAAGATTTAAATAAAGACTTGAAAAGCCATTTTTAATATACAAGAGAGTGCATGGTTTGTATTTGTTTTCAAAGAGAGAAAGGTAAGAGATATTATAGAGTTATATCATTTGTTGAGTAAGCAACATTGAGAGATAGTTGTGTTTTATACACAAGAGGGGTTGGTGATCCTATGGGTTGGTACTCATAAATATTTGTGAGAGGTTGGTGCTCCTATGGGTTAGTGCTCACAAATAGTTGTTGTGTTGGTGCTTGTCAAAGGGGTTGGTGCTTGTGAACTTTATAATTTGAGTTGGTGCTCATTCATATACTTGAGATTATTCTCCATCTTTTTTCCACTTTGGATTTCCACACAAAAATATGGTCTCTCTCTCTCTCTCTCTCTCTCTCTCTCTCTCTCTCTCTCTCTCTCTCTCTCTCTCTCTCTCTCTCTCTCTCTCACACACACACACACACACACACACACACACACACACACACACACATGTGGTGCATATTATTATTTTAGTTTTATTGCATATCTTGAATGTGTGATTAATTGGTTAAAGAAAATAATCTAGATTAATTAAAAGATATATAATATACTGATTCACCCACCCTCTCAATATATTTCATTATTAATAATTGGTATCAGAGTAGGTTCCTTTTCAAAAAGTTTTACATCTTGAAGGTAGATCAAGAAAGCATGATGGATAGATCACATGAAGGTTTTTATACAAATAAGGCACCTTTGTTTGATGATACAAATTATTCTTTTTAGAGCATAAGGATGAAGACTTATTTGATGGCCCTTGGATTTGACATTTGGCAAGTGGTGGTGGAGGAATATGAAGAGCCACAGACACTTGTAACTACTCTGGTAGAAAAGAAGGAAAGTGAAAATAATGCTAAAGCCTTAAATGTTATTTTATGTAGTTTATGTGAATTAAATTTTCTTAAAGTTATGCAATGTAATTCTGCTCATGAAACTTGGGTAAAAATTGAAAATATTTATAAAGGTGATGGAAAGGTTTAAGAAGATAAGATTTATACTTTCAAAAGATAGTTTGAGAGTTTTAAGATGGAAGAGTAAGAAAATATAGCAAGTTATATTTTGTAGGTTGATCAAATAGTTAATCAGATTCAAGGTCTTAGAGAAAAGTTATAAGAATCAGTTATGGTTTAAAAAGTTTTGAGATCTCTACCATTTAGAAATGATGCAAAAATTTTGAAAATTGAAGAGATGAAGAATTTAGCCAAGCTAAAGATGGATGAGCTACATGGTATTCTTATGGCATATGAGATGTGGACTGAACAAGAAAAACCCTTGAAAAGAGAAGCTACTTTCAAGATATCAAAGAAAGAGAAAGCTAAGATTCAAGAATTAAATGATAGTTCTAGTGATGATGAATATGAAAATAGAGCTTTATTCATTCACAAGCGACAAAAGGGCACAAGTAAATATCAAGGAAAATTAAATTTTAAATGTTTTAATTGTGGAAATATTGGAAATTTTGTAGCTAAGTGCCTAGATAAGGGCAATGGTGAAAATGAAGAAGAAAAGTCTACATACACAAAGAATCTCAAATGGAAAATTCAAGAAGGGATTCAAGAAGAAGAGTTTATATTCTAAAGATCGTAGCTTAGTTGAAGATAGTGTAGTCAATGATTGAGAAGAAGAAGAGATTTTATTCATCGCCATACATGAAGATGCCTCTACAAGTAAAAGTGCAGTTGATCAAGAAGAAGAATAGGATGAAGCTGAAGTAAATCTAGAAGGAGAACTCATTTGTGACTTAGAAGAGTTAAAATATCTTGAAAATAAGAATCAAAGATTAAAGCTTCAGATCGAGAAAAATGAAAATGAGTCAAAGGAAATAATTGAAGATCTACAAGCACACTTTGAAGAAGCTAAGAACAATATATAAGATCTAATGACATAGTTGTAAATATTAAGTAAAGAATGTGAAAGGTATATTATTGAATTTTTTTCTTTCAAAGTATATCTTGAGAAGACAAATAAAGTAATCAGTGATAGAGTAGCCAATGATTCAAATGTTTAGAATAACACTAATATGTTGAATAAGATATTAGAAAATCAAATATCAATGTTAGATAAGACATGTATTGGATTTGAAAAAGAGAAAAGGGATGCCACTACTCTCATGGACAAGGGAAAAGGAAAGAGAAATTTTGAAGCTCTTACAAAAGAGAAAATAAAAAGGGAAGAAGTTAAGAATACAGAGGACATCTCAAACAAAGAAGGCAAGAGGGAATAGAGCTACAAAAGTCAATCAGGTCAGAGATATATAAACAAGTCCTATTTTTATGGTTATTATTTTTATTGTAATGGATATGGTCATAAGAAAATAGAATGTTGAAAAAGGGCTAAAAATTTTATAAATAAGGAGAAGGAAAGTCATGCAGAGTCAAGTAGAAGCCATAACTCTTTTGCTCCTCTATCAGGCTTTAATGAAGAGGCCATAATATGTTATAAGTGTAAAAATTTAAAACACATATCTATATAATATAGAAGTGTGTTTGATTTAATCAAGAAGGACCAAAGTTTCAAGGATCCATTCATCAAGAAGAAAGTTCAAACAAGTTCATGGCAGAAGAAATAACCTAAAAAATCTATGTTGGTACAGATAGATTTGCATGTAAGAATTGAAGAAAATCCATGGTTTATTGATAGTGGATGTTTGAGGTAAATGATAAGAGATAAAATAAAGTTCATAACCTTAAAGAAGATTAATGGCGGCACAATGAAATTTAGAGATAATACTACTGTCAAAATTGCTAGAAAAGGTACACTAAGTTTGGAAAATGTTAGAACTAAAACTAATAATGTTTTATATGTTAAAGGTATTAAGCATAATATTTTAAGTGTAATTAAAATGTGTGATTAGGGGCACACACTAAATTTTTATTTAGAAGGTTGTGAAATTAGGAGAAAATATTCAGATGTGTTGATTACAGATGCTTAGAGAACAAGCAATAATTTGTGTATGTTATCAGGCATCAAAGGTCAAAGATGTTGTTTGAGTCAGATTGAAGAAGTTGGATATGGATCAAGAGAATGGGATATATAAATTTTGAAAATATTTTCAACATCAGCAAAAATCAAGCAATCAAAAATCTTCCAAAGATTACAAATCCATCTGACATGCTTTGTGAACCTTGTCAACATGGGAAGCAGGCTAGAAGGTGGTTCAAAACAAAAGAGTACTCAACCACTCAGATGTTAGAGCTTGTTCACACTGATCTATGTGGACATATGGGAACTCAAATTACTCAAGGTGAGAAATATTTCATGTTTATTATTGATTATTTTTCACTTATGACTTGGGTAATGTTTTTAAAGAAAAAATTAGAATCTTCCAGACATTTCAAAGCATTCAAAACATTACTTGAGAATGAAACCAGTTTGAAGATTAAGTGTCTAAGATCAAATTGAGGAGGAGAATTCATGGTAGATCAGTTTTTTGAGTTTTTTGAAGACCACAGAATAAAGAAACATTATTTAGAAGCCAAAACTCCATAGTAAAATGGAGTAGTTGAGAAGAGAAATAGAATAGTTTAGGAGATGGTGAGAACAATGCTAAATGAATCCAAGATACTAGATATATATAGAGAGAGGTATTTTCTATAGTAGTCCATATTTATAATGGAGCATTATTGAGATTCAATAGTGACAAGACTCCTTATGAACTATGGAAAGACAAACCAACAATAATTGATTATTTTAGAGTTTTCAGTAGTAGATGCTTCATAAAGTGAACTGACAAAAAACTTGGGAAGTTTGAATCTAGAGTAGATGAAGGTATATTTCTTGGTTATTCTTGAAAAATTAAAGATTATAAATGTTATAACAAAAGAACCAAGAAAATTGTTAAAAGTACAAGTGTCAAGATAGAAAAAGATGGAATAAAAAAATCAGTGATCTAGTAGACATTCCTAAAATCATTGAAGAGGAATATTTTGAAGAATCAAATGAAGATGAGAAGAAAGATAAAAAGGACACCAAAAATCCATTCAAATATGTTTAGAGATATAATAATGAAAGTGACATCATCAGGGACATAAATGAAGGAATTTCCACCAGAAGAATGATGGTAAGTGAATTTAAATAAGTTAATTTCTCTTTGCTATAAAAAATTTAGCCTAAAACTTTTTCAGAAACTAGACATGATAAGCATTGGGTTAAGGCTATGGATGAGTAATTAAATCAGATAGAAAAGAATGATACTTGGGAATTATTGCCTAGACCAAAAGATCACAATGTGATAGGAATAAAATGGGTTTATAGAAATAAGTTGAGTGAAAATGAAGAAGTGAGCATGAATAAAGAAATATTAGTATGTAAAGGATATCTTCAGATTGAGGGAATAGATTTTAAAGAAAATTTTGCACCAATGACAAGGCTACAGGCTATTAAATTTTTTCTTGCATATGCAGTGTTTAAAAATTTCAAACTATTTTAGATGGATGCCAAATCTACCTTCATAAATGGGAATCTAGAAGAATAGGTCTACATTGAGAAACCTAAGGGATTTATTCTCTCAAATATTAGTAGCCATGTATGCAGATTAAAGAAAGCCTTGTATGGATTGAAACAAGGTCCTAAAGTTTGGTATGAAAGACTTGATAAGTACATATAGGATCAAGGTTTCAAGAGAGGATTTGTTGATAGCAATATCTAAATAAAAATAGAAGGTGAACATTAATTGATTGTTGTGGTATATGTTGATGACATCATTTTTTGAGGAAACATTGAAAAGATGACAAAAGAATTTTCTAATAATATGCAAAAATAATGAGATGTCTATGCTTGGAGAATTATCATCTTTCTTAGGATTGAAAATATTTTAGTTAGATAAAGGAATTTTTATATCTCAAATTAAATATTCTAAACAAATGTTGAAGAAATTTGGTTTTGAGGATTATGCACCAGTTGTCACACCAATGTGTATAAGAAATAAGGTGAGCAAAGATGAAGATTCACTTGTTATAAATCAATCTTTATATAGATCTATGATTGGTATTATTTTATATTTGACAGTATTAAGGCCATACATCATGCATGAAGTAGGTATGGTTGTAAGATATTAGTCATCTCTAAAAGATAGTCATGTTCATTTGGTAAAGAGAATATTTAGATATATCAAGGGGACATTGGATTATGGATTGTGGTATTACACAGGTAGAGATTTCACTTTGGTTGCTTATATAGATTCAAATTGGGAAGCGTTATTAGATGAAAGAAAGAGTACAAGTGGAGGATTTTTCTTCCTTGGTGATATCTTAGTATCATGTCTAAGCATGAAGTAGAATTTAGTATCACTTTCTACAACTGAAGTAGAATATAATATAGTGGTATTGTGTTGTACTCAAGTGCTTTGGATGAAGAAAACTTTGGAAGATATCATGGTAAAATATGATGAACCTATTTCTATTTTTGTGACAACATAAGTTCTATTATTATTTTAAAGAATCTAGCGATGCATTAAGAGCAAAACATATTCCCATTAGATATCACTTTTTAAGAGAGTAGGTTACAGATCAATAGGTTCAGATACAATATATTAGTAATACAGAGTAGATTACAAATATTTTCATAAAGGCACTTCTAAATGACACATTTAATTATCTACAGGAGAAGTTGGAAGTAATTTATTTTACTTCCTTCCATTGAGGTTTAACATCAGTTGAGGGGAGCTAAGTGTTAGTTTCAGGTAGGCCCTTTACCATTGATGTCAAAAGGGGATAATAATAGGTATAGGTAGAGGTATAGGTGCAAACATAGGTATAGGGAATAGGTACATGTTTCTATACTAAGGAGGAGTTATTTTATGTTTTTATGATGGTAATATTTGTAGGTTTTAAGATGTGGCAGTTTCAATTTGAGGTTGCCATCAATGACAAAGGGGGAGATTATTGGAAATATGGTCATTGATATCAAAGGTCTAACATTATTGGTGATAACTACCTCATTGCATTTAATGGTGTTTTTAATATTCATATCTTGGATAATGTGTGTTATATTTATTTAATATTAATTAATATTATTTTGGTTGTATATAAGTCAAAAGAGGGCCCATGGAGAATTCAAAGAGTCATGGGGTAAAATAAAAAAGAGGAATGGGATGCTTTTTCTCATGAAGAGTCATCTTGAGAAATTTCAAGAGTCACCATGTGAAGATAAAAGAGGGTATGCCACATTTTTCCATGACGGGACACTTTGAGGAATATGAAAAGTCACCAAGATAAAGACAAAAGAAGAAAGGATGCTTTTTCTTATGAAGGGTCACCATATGACTTTAAAAATGCAAGGATATGAAGGGTCATGAAAATTTGGCACCATTTTCCATGAATATTGAAGGGTCACAAAGGGTGAATGCCAAAGGTCATTTGGAAAGATATAAATAAAGGCTTTAGGATCCATTTGTAGTATGCAAGAGAGTGCATGGTTTGTATTTGTTTTCAAAGAGAGAAAAGTAGGAGATACTATAGAGTTCTAGCATTTGTTTAGTAAGAAACATTGAGAGATAGTTATTTTTTATACATAAGAGGGGTTGGTGATCTTGTGGGTTCGTGCTCACAAATATTTGTAAGTGGTTGGTTCTCCTATGGGTTGGTGCTCAAAAATAGCTATTGTGTTGGTGCTTAGCAAATGGGTTGGTGCTCCTATAAGTTGGTGCTTGTGAACTTTGTAATTTGAGCTAGTGCTCATTCATATACTTGAGATTATTCTCCATGGTTTTTACCACTTTGGGTTTCCATGTAAAAATTTGGTCTCTCTCTCTCTCTCTCTCTCTCTCTCTCTCTCTCTCTCTCTCTCTCTCTCTCTCTCTCTCTCTCTCTCTCTCTCTCTCTCTCTCTCTCTCTCTCTCTCTCTCTCTCTCACACACACACACACACACACACACACATGTGGTGCATATTATTATTTTAGTTTATTTCATATCTTGAATGTGTGATTAAGTGCTTAAATAAAAGAAATCAGATTAAGTAAAAGATATATAATATACTGGTTCACTCCCCTTCTCAGTATATTTTGTGGTTAATAGAGGTTTCAACATAGCCAATCCAAGTTTTTTAGTAAACCAAAAATCAACTAATATATATATATATATATATATATATATATATATATATATATATTTACTAATTAAATTATATATGATTTTATAAATCCAACTACGACCAGCAATATTCCTTTTAGGCTATGGTGGGGCAAGATCCCAATTCTAATTTTTAATTAAGACATTATACTCAACTTGCATAACAACTTTATATCTATAAGATATAATGGGTTCTTTAAAATATTGAGGTTTGCATTCATACATAGTCATTAAATAATGATAATAATGTTGAATCCTAGTCAATTTATTGATATTATTTAGACTAGATGATTGAATTGGGGATTTTACCCATTTAGGTCTTTTATATTGAATAATAAATCCAAAAGTTTCATTGAAATCTAAGTTATATATAATTAGATTAACTTCCTATAGATAGTTTATTTCTTTATAAGGAAAAACATGAGACTTTGGTTCATCAAAATAAAAACATTGAGGAGGTTCGATATATGGCCCATAAAAATATATTTTAAGGATTACTACATTCTTATTCTCAATGATTTATCTTTTAAATAGATCATACTCTTGTAATCCGTTAGTTTTAACTATATAACCTATAAATATTCATGAGTAGGAGGTATGATCAAGTTTATTTCTTTTAGCTTTAGGAACAAATATGGAAGTAGGGCTACCAAAGATCCTAAGATGAACCAGACTCAATTTAATTTTAGACCACATTTTTAAAGGGGTAGACAGATGAAAAGGTTTAGTAGGTATTTTTTATATAATATGCACAAAAATATTCATGGATTCATCCCATAATAACTTGAAAATTATTTAGAATGAAACATTGTTCTAGCCATTTCTATAATGGTGTGGTTTTTCATTTTATAAATACCATTTTATTATGGGGAATATGGAGTTTTTAACTCCCTTTAAATAAAAATAATAATGAAAAAAGGATAAAATTATTTACTAATATATTTACCACCATTATCAAATATTAATCTCTTAATAGAACAATTATATGTATTTTAAACAAATTTAAATTATTTGAATTTAGATAATACTTCAGATTTATTCTTTATAAAATAGTACCAAATAATACTAGCATGATCATAAATTAAATTAAAAATATATAGAGAACCAATAAGATATGTAACTACAAGGGATCCAGTAAAATTGCTATGATATTAAATCTAGATGATGTGATGAATTCACAATATGATTCATTTTAAGGGGGTTGGTATGTTGCTTATCATGTAAGCATCCCTCAAGAGCTTCATAATGAGATGAAAATGAAGGAAGACAAAAAAAATATTATGAGAATAAATATCATATAAAATTGTAAAATTAACATGTCCTAATATTCCATGCGATAATAATGATTCATTCCTACGATGTGATGAGAGACAACATGCAGAAAAAGAAATAAATATGTATAACTCATTCTGTTGAACACCTTCAATAATTAGGGAACCAATTTCTAATATACTATTTATCTTTAAAAAAATTTATAAATAAATTATCATCCATAAGTTGAGAACATGATAATAGATTTTTATTAAGTATAAGTCTGTATTAAAAAAATTTAATAATAATATTTTAATTTTTTTAAATTATATAATAGCTTGTATAAATGGATTATCTCCTATGTAAATATTTTCATAAATATATCTAGAATTAGATAATATTTGAGATAATCAAGTCATATGATGAGATTGACCACTATATAAATTCCATTCATTCTCATTGGAAGCAAACAAGGAAACATATAAAAAATAACACTAGAATTATGTTCATGATTGTTGTTCTGATTATGGTTTTAATTTTTCTAATGGTTTTGGTTAGATTTATTCCTTTTGTTTTTTTGGAAATTTTATTATAAACTCTATCTTTATTTTTATAGAAATTCTCTTATATGATCAAATTTACCACACATATTACAATTTCCATTAAACTTAGGTTTATGATTCTTATTACATATTTATTACTCCAATTTTTCCCATTTATATAATTAGGGTTATATTTATAGTTCTTATTGTTCTTAGAAATATGAATGAGAGTGAAAAGTTCCTGAGTGGCATTCCCTTTACAACATTTGTGAAATAGCCCCAAAACATATTTTGGAATTACCTTTTAGAGTACAAAATGGAATTGTATTAGGGCCATATGTACAACTTTAATGTTGCTTAAAGCATATGATTAGACCAACACATAGTGTGTAAGTAACCAATAACCAAATTGGTTCACCTTAGACTCTTACCTACGAGATAAATATTACTAGGAGATTCCATAGAGAAGTATGTTGACCTAGGATGATATGTTGTTTGAGGGGGTATTAGTATGTGGATCCATATTGATAGCATTCCAATTTTTCAAAGACACTTGTCTTCTCTATTAAACCCACCTAGGAACCTTTAGCCATACCTAAGTGTCTAGTTACCCCATGTGGTCATGGTTTTATAGTTCAAGAGATTGAGAAATTCATTCATGCATAGGAGGCCAATAAAATTACATCCAACATCCCTATTATTTCATTATACAATGCTCAGATTGTTAAGAATGGGATTAAGAATATAAATTAATATCTTATTATCCATTTATTATGTATACAAATAAGATAAAGGAGGAGTGAAATAATTAATCACAGAGGTCTGAAATGATTAAATAGGAGGACCATCCCATTATCTTTGTTTAGGAAATGTATTATAACATTTTGAGATCAACAAGTGGATTTTTATAAATCACTATTAAAAGAAACATAGAATAAGCTTAAGATTCACCACACTCTTTTGGAATTCATACTAGTGAGGACCAATCCTTATATTACCCCCACTACATCACTATACCATGATCCAAATTTCTTGGGGATCACTACACCATTATTCCCTTACTCAACAAAGGTCACACATGAAGATATAACATTGTTATCAAATAATTGTTCCTCATTTAAATTATATTACTCATAATGCACTTAGTTCAAGGTGGATGACATCACACAAGTGAGCATCTTATTTACTAACCATATAGAGGGAATTAAAAACCAAATTACTTCTTATGATATAGATATACCATCTTGTAAGCTAGTCATAAGGGTATTTTCACCTTTATCGTCGCTTACTTGTCCTTTGGCTACAATATCATGTTATTTTAAATAACATAGGGATTTATGCCAATCAACTAATATACAAATGTTTGCACAAGGTTTCATTTCATAAGTAATTTAATCCACTAACTTGAGTTTTTATTAGGGAAATATATTATTTAAAAATCATAACCAAGGTGGAATCTTAAATCATAGATCATAGTGTAGTCATTATGAGTTCACACAACATATTTAAGCCTCATCCCAAACTTTGGGATTATTTTCTATTCACAAGAATTATTCAATATTTTAATGATCACGATATAAGGTATACCAACAAATACAATACCAAAGGTAAGCTTATAAATTTTAAGCACACACATCTACCTATAATCCAATAACATCTTACTCAAGATTGCATTACCAATTCATTACTGACAATTAAGGTGATGATACCAATTGATATTCTTTAGTTGAATCATCAATACGAGGTCCTTGCACCACATTGTTTGTTATATAACTAATTTAAAATTTTGGAACTCCACTTAGATGAAATTAGCATAATAATGTAAACAATAAGAATATGACTATCATTCCATTGTTCAAGGGCTGAATTATGAATATTTGAACAATAACTTTTTGAAAACTTGCCAATAGTCTATGTCACCACTTTGTCCTTATTTGTATGAACCACAATCAATAATAACAAAACCAAATAAATATGTCATTAAAACATAATTTATTTCATTACTTAAGAAATATAAATATGATTTCTAAAAGTAAAACTACAACAATCTCGATAACCATTACTATAATAAAAATACCTTGTTTTTATCATCAAGGGAACTAATTTCTTGAATTAGATTTCTACGACTGATTTGGCCCAAGTTATAAATATACCACAAGTCATGTTTTCAAGTAAAAATGCCATAAATTAGAGCTATCATATGATCAAAATCAGCCAATATTAAATTTGAAATAGAATAAAATAATTAAACATTTATTATTCGTAAAGTGAAAAAATATGTTAGTCATAATTTCCAGGTGTAGCATACACAACATAACATCCATTTATTAATGTTTCCATCTCTATATATTTAGGAATAACCAAATTTGTAAAATTGCACCTTATTTCCTTAGTTCATCATAAACCATGAATTCATGAACTCATAAAACATCATAATAATAACTTTAGGGAGTATGCATATGGCAAATAAATGGCTTCATAATTTATTTATGGTTGTTGATTTAAGCCCAAGTTTAACACATCACTGAACATGTTTTAAAAATAGTAATGCCTCTTGATTTAATATTACTTCTCAACCATAGTTGGATAACATTGAATCCTTGTCTTAAACAAGAAGTAAATCCATATACTAAATTGGCATTTCATGCCTTAAAGATGTCACCAGACAATGTTTATCACAAAATAAATATTCACAATTCCATCAAGGGAATTATAGCCTCTAAATATGTTTACCATGAAATAAGGAGATACCATCTTGATTTCATATGAATAATATAGATATTGTTGTTCCAATAGAATTTTCTACAACTTCATGCATAATTCACATCAACAAGTATATCACTATGTCTTCTTAATGTGTATATAGTAGAATATAAAGATCAAAGCATAACATACTATAATCAGAGTTAAAACTACCATTTTAGCTATAAGAAATAGAATCCAACATATATTCATATCAAGAGGAATAACTACATATGGTTAGATATATAAGAACCAAGATACCATCTTATTTCTTCCACCAATAACTGCATCATTTATAATATTGTTCTTTCCAACATAATAAATGTGACAAGGCTGCATAACGTAAGAATATAGAACTAGAACATAAAATGAACATCCATGGAACAATCAAACCATGCCCACTAAAAATCATACACTAAAAAGCACAAACAAGAGACATGTTGTCACATAAAGTCAAGATGCATCAAAGGAAGAAGGTGAATTTGGAAAGGAGAACACCCCTTAAAACTAGGCTTATGAACCCAAACATCATTGGCATATACCACCTCAACCATTAGCTAGGTGGAGGGTTTTGGCAACCAGGTACTTGGGTGAGATAATAGGTATGTAAAAGATACCAAACCACTAATAATAACTTATTAAAATGGTCAATAAAATATAATAAAATAAAATGTAGACAAAATAAGAACTATAACACCCAAATGAACCAATCGACCTAAGCAATAGCGAAGGCATACCTTGAATTTATATAAAAGATGATTTACTCAAATTAAAATATATCATATTCATTTTGCATTATCAGGGGATCTAACTAAGTTTACTTGTCAGCCCAAGAGGCTTTCTAATGTGTAGAATGATTAAACACAATGGATTTAATCAATAATAGCCAAATCAACCTATTTGAGTCAAAGAGAATAAGTATGGATCATTCATTAATAAAAGTAAGACTTGGTTAAGATTATAGTTCATCATGTAAAACCAACACTTTAATCATCTAAGTACTTAAAAATAATAATCCAAAACCAATTAAAAATGCAACCTCATTATAACAAAATGAAATAAAATGATTTATAGCTCATAACTGATAAATCCAACCCAATTGCTTGAGAAAACCAACTCCAAACACTAGGAGTAAAAATAGAGGGTTACAATCAATAAATTAAATTATTCTTTTTTGTAAATCCCACACAATATGTAATAGCTAAGTGTATTGTGTCAAGAGTTAATCTAGCACACCCCATAAGATATCTTCCCATATACAAGATTTATGAATCCCAAAGGAGGTAGATAAATTAAGAATAATTTCATATTTTTTCCAAAATAGGGTTGTAAGTTAATCAAGCTTATTTTAAGGCTAAAATAGATAATAAGTGGTTGAATTGACATAATAGGTGGGTAAAGAGAGTTATGAAACTTAGATCGATACCCATCATAGTCATTTTTCAAGGAGTTACTCTAATGGGGATTTAATAGAATAATTACTATTCCCAAAAACTTTACTGGCAGACTTAAGAACTTACTAGTACAATTTTCAACTTGGTTTAATAAATCTATAATGAATTTCATACACTTAATAAAATAAATTTTTAAGTCCACTCAATTCATTAAAAATCTAGTGTTGTTTAATACTTAAATGCCTCATAAAGTATATAGGGTTTGAGCCCCACATCACATAAAAAAATATCTAAAACCCATGCTTTCAAAATCTCACACATTAGACAAAATACAATCACAAATAAATATCATTATGACCCATAGCACCTATCATAGGAAGAAATCAATTATTCATCGATTTATAATCATTATAGATTCATAAGGAGGTCTCACAACTCTTTGTGAACCTATAATGGTTTTATCTCATTTCATTGGGGAAATAATATAATAAAACTATACTCCCACTATAAATTGTTAGGTTGTGGAGCTAAAAGCTTCAGCTACTTGCAAACAAGGTGGAACAGATGGTTGCTGAGATCCAAGAGAACTGGCGTCGGCAGCAGGACCGACATCGGTCGTGAGTAGTGCTAAAGGCCACTGGCGACGGCAGGGAGTCAGCCGACGTCAGCAGAACCAGACAAGCAGGGACCGGCATCGATCGCCTGTGTGTTCCAGAAGTGCTAGTTGCACGTATAGTTAGTTAAGTGAACGAAGAGTTTGCATGTAAAGACCAGTTAGAGTCTTGAGCTACGTGGATAATTGTCTAAATTAAGAGTCTAAGTTAGTGTTTAAGTTAGGGATCTATTTATAGACCCATTGGCATGTATTGTATAAGCATAAGTTAAGGAAGGCAAGGAAGTACCTTCTGTGTGTGTGTATGATCATTGAGTTATAGGTTGTTGCAAGCTCATAGGAGATCCACATGTGAGTATGGTCTGTTGAATTGCAGGTTGCAGGTTCATGGGAGATCAGCTTGAAGTGCTTTAGAGTGCTTGATGTACTGGCAGGGTTATTACTGACTAGTTGGAGAGGTGAACACCAATTCGGTTTGTGAGTTGGTTGTTGGGACCATTTTTTGTGTAGGAGAGTGTGTGTGATAAGAATTACTGAACACTTGAGGTGTGGCGAACTTCTGTAAGGTGAAAGAGTGTGGCGGCTCTTTGTTGTATTCTTTTCTGTATAGTGTTAATACAAGATAGTGTATTGTCTCTCATATTCTGTGCTATTGGTGAATTCTAGTTACTTGTGCTTCTGGTTATTTCTGCATATTCAATTGCTTATATATTTGGTAATCATACTGTGCTCTTTCTGAGGAGCAAGATCCAACAAGAGGAATCAGAACAAGTGTGTTTGTTCTTGGACTTCCCTGACAAGTGGTATTAGAGCCTTGGTTATAGGTTCAAAAGCTGATACCTGACAAGTGGTATTAGAGCCTTGGTTGTAGGTTCAAAAGTTGATACCTAACAAGTGGTATTAGAGCTTTTGGTTGGAATACTAACAGATTGGTGTAGATCTGGGTAGTGTGTTTTGATTACAGGTTACTCACAGGGTTTCTGTTTGAGTGGGAGTTGAGCAATGACAGAAGATAGTCAGCTATGAATGGAAAAGTTTAATGGCAAGAACTACCAATTGTGGAGGATGCAGATTGAGGATTATCTGTATCAAAAAGATTTGTACTTACTGTTGGGAGGGGTTAGTTGCAAACCCTTGGATATGAAAGATGAAGAATGGGAGGCTCTTGATCGGAAGGCTCTAGGATCTATTAGATTGAGTCTTGCATCATCTGTGATTTCCAGCTTATCACAGTGTAAGACAACAGTGGAGTTGATGGAATCTTTGGCAAATTTATATGAAAAACCCTCAGCTTCGAATAAGGTATTTCTTATGAAGCGTTTATTTAATTTGCAAATGTTGGAAGGTGGATCTGTTCATAGCCATCTTAGTGATTTCCGTGGTTTAGTAAACCAACTAAGTTCAGTCAATATTGTATTTGATGATGAAATAAGAGCTCTCTTAATCTTGTGTTCATTACCTAAAAGTTGGGAAGGTTTGGTAATGGCAGTTTTTAATACTGTGTCTCCTTCAAAAGTCTTAAAAGTGGATGATGTTGTGAGCGTGATCTTGAATGAAGAGATACGCAGGAATAACACAGGTGAATCATCAAGAAATGCTTTGAGTGTTGAAGGTAGAGGAAGGCAAAGAGAAAAGATAGAGCATGGGAGATCAAGGTCGAAGACAGGCAGGAGATCCAAGTCCAGGTATGGTAGAATAACCTGCTGGAAGTGTGGAAAGCAAGGGCACATAAAGAGAGATTACAGATCAGGTGAAGATCGACATGAAGGACATGAAGAAGAAGCAGATGTTGTAGAGTACGTTGCACAGGATGCTCTGGTATGTTCTTTGGATAAAGTAGAATCTTGGGTTTTAGATTCTAGTGCCTCTTTTCATGCATCCCCACATAGGGAATTTTTTCATGAGTATGTCCAGGGAGATTTTGAAAAATTTGTGTAGGGGATGGTAAGCCTTGTCAGATTGTTGGCAAAGGGAAAGTGAAGCTGAAACTACAGACAGGTAACACATGGGTGTTAAAGGAGGTCATGCACGTCCCAGTTCTGGAGTGGAATTTAATTTCTGTTAGAAGTTTAGGTGATGAGGGTTGCACAGTAACTCTCACAGCGGACTCTTGGAAGGTTACCAAGGGTACACTTGTTGTAGCTAGAGGTAAGAAAGTAGGTATGCTTTATCTATCTACTTGTACTACTGATTCTCTTTTTGGGTTTTCTACTTTAGCTGTAGATTCAGAGATGTGGCTTGATAGGCTTGGTCACATAGATAAGAAGGAGATGCTTGTTCTTGAGTCAATGGATATGCTTTTGGATTTGGAAGGTATGGATCGTGGTTTCTGTATACAGAAGAAGAAGGTAACGTTTCTTGAGGAATCTAATGTTAGTGACAAGAACAGGAAAGCCTTGGTTTTCAAGGAGAAAGTAACGGATAGAGTTCAGCACAAGATGCAGAGGAATTCTGAGCAGAGCAAGGGTGTTTTGGACAAGGGTTTGATCCAAAAAGAGCTCACGGGAAAAAGTCAAGTCTCACTAGAAAAACACAGAGACCAACGTCGGCAGGAAAATCGGCGTCGGCATCCAAACAGGGACCGACGTCAGCTATGTGCAGACTGATGTCGGTGACTCAAGGCAGAGAATGACCGGTGTCGGCCAGGGGAAACCGACGTCGGTAAGGAGGCAGTCACAGGAAACCGACATCGGTCGGTTGCAGACTGAGATGTGACTGGCATCAGTTACTGAGATGAATTTTGGGTGGATAGCAAGCTGTCATGGAGTCTCAAACACCTATATGGAGGACTGAAGGTGTAAGTAAGTTCTTAAATTTGTCATTTCCCTTCTTTACACTACTTGTTGCTCACTTATGGCATAGGACCAGGAAGTTATTGAAGAAGCAGAACAGGTAGATCCAGGAAACAATGGGAGCTAGGCATGGATGAGGATGTGATTCCTTGGAGGAGAACCAAACAGTTGTTTTGGGTAGTGTTGCCAGCTGGAAGTAAGCACTGAGAGATGAATGGATGTTCAGGATAAAGAAGAGCAGAAATGGATACGTGAGATGGAAGATCAAGGTATATGGTCTTGTATTAGCTGCAGGGCAATGGAGGTTTGTTCATTGTGTTTCTCTTTACCAGGTTGGATAGTATTAGCTACACTATCCTACTACTGTATGATGTGCTTGTTGTAGGGTTATATATACAGGTATTGTTGAACTAAAGGTAAAGCTAGTTTAGGTGTTTGTCATGGAGAATCTGGGAGCAACAAGATTCTTTGACATGAGTGTGTTCTAGAGACATGGGAGGTCACATGTTGACTTTGTTTCAAGATGATTGTGTGAAACCGGTTAGCACGCCGATGGTTAGACAGTTCACAGAACAGGTGTCTTGATTCACATAATGAGGTTGAGTGCATGGTATGTACTAAACCTGAGTTTTCCCAAGCAGTGGGAGTTGTCACAAGTCAGGAGCCAATCTGGGAGAGAACCATTGGAGGGCACTTCAGTGGATTCTTACAGGGACTAGTAGCAGGTGCACATGCTATGCAGGTTCAGGTGATTTTCTACATGGTTGTAGATGTGGATGTGGCAGGTGATTTGGATGACAGGTTTTGCACCACGGATTTTGTGGTGGTTGGTTTTCAAGGGTGATTTTGAAAATGGATACATAGCCAAGGGAACAAACTAGATGGAGTACAGGTACATGTACAGGTTATAGTTGTTTATCTCCAAGTGGGAGATTGTTAGGTTGTGGAGCTAAAAGCTTCAGCTACTTGCAAACAAGGTGGAATAGATGGTTGTTGAGATCTAGGAGAACTGGCGTCGGTAGCAGGACCAACGTCGGTCGTGAGCAATGCTGAAGGCCATCGGCGACGGCAGGGAGTCGGCCAACGTTGGCAGAACCAGACAAGCAGGGACCGGCGTCGGTCGCCTGTGTGTTCCAGAAGTGCTAGTTACACGGACAGTTAGTTAAGTGAACGAAGAGTTTGCATGTAAAGACTAGTTAGAGTCTTGAGCTGCGTGGATAATTGTCTAAATTAAGAGTCTAAGTTAGTGTTTAAGTTAGGGATCTTTTTATAGGCCCATTGGCATGTATTGTATAAGCATAAGTTAAGGAAGGCAAGGAAGTACCTTCTATGTGTGTATATGATCATTGAGTTACAGGTTGTTGCAAGCTCATAGGAGATCCACATGTGAGTATGGTCTATTGAATTGTAGGTTGCAGGTTCATGGGAGATCAGCTTGAAGTGCTATAGAGTGCTTGATGTACTGGCAGGGTTATTACTGACTAGTTGGAGAGGTGAACACCAATTCGGTTTGTGAGTTGGTTGTTGGGACCGTTTTTTGTGTAGGAGTGTGTGTGTGAGAAGAATTACTGAACACTTGAGGTGTGGTGTACTTTTGTAAGGTGAAAGAGTGTGGCGGCTCTTTGTTGTATTCTTTTCTTTATAGTGTTAATACAAGATAGTGTATTGTCTCTCATATTCTGTGCTATTGGTGAATTCTAGTTACTTTTGCTTCTGGTTATTTCCGCATATTCAATTGCTTATATATTTGGTAATCATACTGTGCTCTTTCTGAGGAGCAAGATCCAACAAGAGGAATCAGAACAGGTGTGTTTGTTCTTGGACTTCCCTGACATAAATTCTAAATGCATATCTTACCTTGAAAATGTATCCCACCATGGGATAATAATGCGTATATCATTTTATTTCATTCCATTTGTATACTTTCTTCCTTTAACATCCTTCTACTTATGCCAAACTAGATCACAAAATCCAAGCTTAGGACCCCATGGCCACCAACTCACCCTTCCCCTCTCCCATGCCTTGCATGGCCCTAGAGTTTCTACCTAACCGAGCAACACTCCCAAAAAGGGTGAAGTGGAAAAGTTGGGGTGTGAGCCCAAAAGAATGCATAACCAACCATAATGATTAAAATAATAATAAACAACAAAAAATCCAAAAGTCGATCAATAATAATAGTCAACAAAATCATTATAATAATAATTATGAAAAATCATAATGTCGATCAATCCTCATGAAAAGTCAAATTACCATGAAGGGGGATTGTTAAATATGTTTACCAAGGTTAAGAGACTCATATGGGTCTGTTCAAATAAATAGCATAACAAGTTAATAATCCAATCCCCTTCATTATGGATTTTAGAATCAAGTCCAACAACACTAAGGAGAATAAATAAAACAAGAATATATTCATCAAAAAATTAATAACATGAGGGTCACCAATGAGATCACATCAAATATAGAGAAATAACTATTCATGATAAAATAATTCCAAGCATACTAATGATAGATAAACAATGATACCAAAACTCATTAACTCCAAGTAGGGAGTAAGAACAATATGCACATGCACACATATAAAGCATTACCACTAAAGATGAAAAAGTGATAGAAAAATACAAATATAAAATGATGGTGGTTCAGTATCATATCATACACATTATACCTATCAGATTGAATTCTACCTTCTCATTCCCACCTTGAGTATACCCTTAGATGTTAAAACCCACCATCAAGCCTAGCTCATAGCTTGGTTCTTCCATCCACCAAATATGACATCAATAGTAATGGGAAAATGTCAATATAAATAATAATAAATTTAAAACAAATCATTAACATAAGATAAAAAATTAGACATAGTTATCTATAATTGTAAATCGACCAGAGTCAGTACTAATGACCATGAACTCGAGCATATCTTGTGAAAGATAATCAACTAAAAAAATAGCCAATATCAATCCACATTTATTGAAACATGTTATATCAATAACATATAATAATGTAATTAATCTAAAGCAATATATATATATATATATATATATATATATATATATATACATACATATACATATATATATATACATATGTATATATATATATATACATACATATACATATATATATATACATATGTATATATATATATATACATACATATACATATATATATATACATATGTATATATATATATATATATATATATATATATATGTATATGTATGTATATATATATATATATATGGATAAAATGAATCCAATGTAAGTAGTATATTTATCAAGATAAAATGAATCAAGTGTAAGTGTCAACTTTGATATAGAATAATCACAATAGTAAGGTCCAATATATCTTGCATCAAAACCATATGAAATATAATTAGCATCAACAATCATTAGTACAAGTTCTATTAAAAAATGATAAAACAAACTATAATCAAGTATCTAAAATGGACTAAAAATTTGGGTCATGACATCCTCCCCTCCTTAAGAAGGATTTATCCTGGTGACTTATCAATAGTCAAGAAACCATTTTACCTGAAGATGTTCAACAAAGCACTTATCACTATTTCACAACCTTCCCACACATTGAGGAGTGGTAATGCCTCATCATTATCTTGTTAGAATTCCTATTTTTTTCATTAGGATAGCCACTTTCTTCATTAAATTAAGCCAAGTAATGGCCTCTTTCATTCCTTCATGTGTTCTTTATAACACTAATATGGTAGAACAACACTTTAAGCATCATCTTATAACATAATATTTCACCAATATCCCAAATTGGTTAGAATTTTTCCCAATCTCATGCCTTAAAAGTCTATCTATTAAATTATAATTCATTGAAACCAACTGTAAATAGGTTCACCAAACCAAACATGCCTCTATTAATCATAAAAATTAATGGAAATAAATGTTAATTTCCATACAACACTATTAATATTAACCATTCTAACCCTTTGTGAAGGTGGTTATTTAAATATCACAAGAAATAAAACATTCCCAAATCATGGCAGTTTACACTTACCTTAATATACTTTTTAATAAGGGTGCTATCAGCCTTCCCAAGTAGGATTTATAGCCATAGTTTGACAAGTTATGAATTAACTATTTAAATCATGTTAGTAATTCTAATATAATAACTTTAGTAGGCTCATTATTCACTTTTATATCAACATAGATAGACTTGAAACTTGAGGTCAATGATTTTAATCATCCAATCCATGTGGATTGCAACCAGATTTCCAAATTAAGAGTGGAATATTATACTACAAATATTATGACACACACATAAATTCAAGAACATTTGTTATAGAATGTCCATTTTCATAAGGGTAGTAATCCATACTATTATGGTTACTCTAATTCATCATCAATCATTTGTGGGTTACTGTAATGTCTTGTACCAACCACACTAAACATCATAAAATCCATTCTAGGCATCACATGTAATCCTAAGGATTAAAACATGTTCTACAAAATACATGATCTCATGGTGGTCTAGGGATACCAATCCCACCATACAAAAATCATCTATCTGAGGTCATTACCCAAATTTTATCAAACTCTCAAAGATTTAGGTGGGTACCGAGTATTTTTAACACTCCCTAATTAGGGCTTTATGTTACTCTTTTAGAGAATAAAATTTGCATATATTCTAGTCATGATTTTCTAAAACAAATAAAAAAAATTATCCCATAATATGTCTATTAGGTATAACAAGAATAATACCTTGTCCATAACATCTTTTCACTTACAATCCAACACATGCATGTGTTTTAGTAAGTACCACCTTACTGATTCTACATAAATGTCCAAATTATGGAACTAATTAGTGCTTCATAAGGATATCACAATAAAATTTCAAAAGGGTTATTTTTAAAACAAAATCCAAGAGGTGATTAAAGTAGAAATTTAATATATAAAGAGACCATTACACACTACTATTAAAATCCAACTTCTCGCACTCATGGCACATACTATAAATGAATCAGGTACTACTTTGTTCAAAAGGGAAAAGTGAGTTTTCAGCCTATGAGAGACTCCAATTCCTAACCCATAATATATCTAAATAATGAAATCAAAACATAGCCACATAATTAACAACTTCTAGACGAATAGAGTTATAGAACCGCAAGCTCCTTTGTTCAACTCAAAAGAGTCCAAATGCTCATAACAGGATCAAGCTTAACTTAACTCAAGATGTTCCTTCACAAGTGAAGATCCTCACTCTTACTTATTTACCCAAGTAAATTAGATAATATCATCCTATCCATCTCTCTAGGTTTAATCCTAACCCTCAATCTTCCTAAGGTCATGATGTTTTAAGCATATATGAATGACTTTCCCATAAAAGTCAATAATAGATACCAAACCTCATTTACTCAATTCTAGGGTCAAAATGGTTATCACTAGTCTCTCATTGACTTTCCCATATAATTTAATAGTCAATAGGTGATGATTACCCTAACGTAGCTTCATTAGGGAAGTACTAACCCAACCAAAGCTATGGGTAAGCATCATAATATTATTACATAAATTTACCAATTTTTGCACCTATATAAATTCTATAAATGCATGAATTCCCAAAACCTCAATATTGCATTAAAAATTACTATTTTATTAAAATCAAGAATTTGAATACCTTTAAAAAATCATAACATATCCCTTTCAAAGTGTATAAGACTTATATTTTGTCACACAAGGTATATAATTTCACCCAAGGTGTTATATGCACTCAATCATACGATGTCCTAATTTAATCTTTGCAAAGGCAAACATAGCCATAAAAGTGTTATTTAACCATCACAAAGGCATACACATCCATGTTGATATAAAATAATATTTCAAAATAATTGCACATCCATATTATGTGTATTTTCATCCATCTAAATGTATACTATGCAAACATAAACCTTCACAAAGGTATGCTCAGTCACACAAGAGTTTAACTAGACTTTTCAAGTATATAATAATTTTTTTTCAATGTGACCATAAACTTATCTATAACCTTAAATCATAGGGTCTGATACTAGATGAAATAACCCTAGAAAAACAATTTAATTACCTTTTAAAGTACAAAATGGAACTATGTTAGGGTCATATGCACAAATTTAATGGTGCATGAAGCATATGATTAGACCAACACATAGTGTGTAAGTAACTAATAACTAGATTAGTTCACCTTGGATGCTTAACTAGGGATAAATGCCACTAGTACATTCCATATAGAAGTATGTTTCCCTAGGCTGCTAACGTAGCTCGATTAGGGAAGTGTTGACCTAACCAAGGTTATGGGTAAGCATCATAATATTATTACATAAATTTACCAATTTCTGCACATATATAAATTCTATAAATGCATGAATTCCCAACACCTTAGTATTTCATAACAATTACTATTTTATTAAAATCAAGAAATTGAGTACCTTTAAAAAAATATTAAAATATCCCTTTCAAAGCATATAAGACTTATATTTGGTCACACAAGGTATATAATTTCACCTAAGGTGTTATATGTACTCAATCATACAATGTCCTAATTTAATCTTTGCAAAGGTAAACATAGCCATAAAAGTGTTATTTAACCATAAAAAGGCATACACATCCATGCTGATATAAAATAAGATTTGACAAGAGTATGCACATCCATATTATGTGTATTTTCATCCATCTAAATGTATACCATGCAAACATAAAACTTCATAATAGTATGATCAATCACACAAGAGTTCAACTAGCCTTTTCAAGTATATAATAAATTTTTTTCAATGTGACCATAAACTTGTCCATAACCTTAAAGCATAGGCTCTGATACTAGATGAAATAACCCTAGAAAAAAATTGTAATTACCTTTCAGAGTATAAAATGGAACTATGTTAGGGCCATATGCACAAATTTAATGTTGCATGAAGCATATGATTAGACCAACACATAGTGTGTAAGTAACTAGTAACTATATTAGTTCACCTTGGATGCTTAACTAGGGATAAAATGCCACTAGTACATTACATATAGAAGTATGTTTCCTTAGGATGATATGTTATTCAAGGGGGTATGAGTATAACCAACAACCTTCAAACTTTACAAAGGCACTCATCTTATCTATTAGACCACCTAGGAACCTTTATCCCCACCTAAGTGTTTGGTTACCCCATGTATTCATGGTTTGATAGTTCAAGAGACTAAGTAATTCATTCATGCATAGTATGCTAATAACATTATAGCTAGTATCCTTGTTATTCCATTAGATAATTCTAAGAATGTTAACAATTGAATTAATCAATAGGTGAAAAAAAATAATGATGTTAACTTCCTTGAAGTAACTAAAGATATGGTCAAGTTAATAGGCGATGACAGGTAGGAAACTAGTCACTCTTTCATAATTTGAACTAGTTGGTCCATAGGCAAGCAAGAAACTAGTTGGAGAGAATCTGGCAAGAGGTACAGACCCTGGAGGAATTATAGGGGGTGTTGAAAAGAATGATGATGTGGATAATGGAAAGTTTGTGTGTGCAGCTGATCCTTTTTGTGGGGTCTGTGTTCCCCAATTGGATTCCCCTTCCATTTTTCATGTGTTGCGGTAGGATGTTGAAAAGGAGAAAGATAATGTTGATTCTAACAAGGAAAAGTCCTTAGAAGAGCTGAAGGTAGGGTCCTCAGAATGAAGGAATTGGTCATCTTTGTTTGGCAAGAAACCTAGTGGAAAATCTCTTTTCCCACTAGTGACTGCTAAGTCTTGCTAGGAGAAAGGTGAGTTTCAAATTTTTATTCCAGATCCTTTAGTTGATTTTTCTGTGTCCATGGATTTCACCCTAGTGGGAAAAATTTTAGGAGCAAGACCAGATCTAGAATCTCTTAGAAAAATGTTTAAAAGGAAATGGGTTATTCAAAGAGAGATAGATATTGCACCAATGTTGAATGGTTTCTTCTCATTCATCTTCAACTATAAGGAAGACAAGAATACAGTTCTTTGTGGAGGACCATGGTCTTTTGGTAAATGCTCTCTCACTATTTAAAAATGGGAGCCTAGCATGGATGTCTCAGATTCTTTTTTATTAACCACTCCCATTTGGGCTAGACTTCCTGGTCTCCCTTTAGAATTTTGGCATGAGGACATTTTTAAAGGTATTGCCAGTTCTTTTGGTGAACTTGTGGCATTGGATAATGCTATGGCTTCTAGAACCAAACTGCAAAGTGCCAGACTTTAAGTTAAAGTGGCAGACCTGAATCATCTCCTAGCAAAGGTGGAACTAATATCCAAGCTTGGTAAAAAAAATCAAGAATTTATTTTTGAAGATTTGCCCAAATCTTACTATGCTTGTAAGAAATAGGGGCATCTGGTTAAAAATTGTCTCTCCAAAAGTAAAAATCATCCTAGTAGTGTTTTGGATGGGAAAAAGACCAAGGTCCAGCAAAAGAAAGTATTGGAACCCAAAGAAGATCATCGCCAAGAACAAAAGAATAATGAAGATTCTAAAGCTACACATGTTGAGGCAAATAAAGAGCCTTCTTTTGAAGATTCTAATGCTCCACATGCTGAGGAGGATAAAGAGCTTTCTTTTGAGAAAGTAAACTCTGAGAAAGAAGGATATGGTTTGCAATCAGATACCATAATACCTGAACAAAGAATAGATGATCTGATAAATCTACCAAAACAAATCATTTTCTATCAAAGGATAGAAGATCGATGGAGAGATGTAGATGACAAAATTATTCTAGAGGAAGGTGAATTCTTGGCTGAAGCCAAAAATAAATCAGAGGAGGGAGATCTTGTTCTTTTTTCTCAGTCTAGGGAGATACAGGTGTTATCTCATGCTGATAATGACTTTCCTTTGGATGAGCCTCCTCCCCTAGAAGTTGTGAAAGATAAGGGAGAAAAATCAAAGCATAAACTAAACCAAAGAAAAAGGGCCAAAAAAAGATCAATACTAAGGGGGTAGAAACTAGAAGCAGCAAAATAGATCAGCAAACTAAGGCAAAACATCTTGCTTCTACTCTGAATAAATATGGAAAAAGAGCTGAACAACATTCTAAAGTGAAACTGGATGTTGGTTCCCTGGATAAACCTGGAAGAAGATCCACTAAGAAAACTAGAGAGTTAGAAAGTATGCAAAATATTGTTGATGGTAGGCAGGCAACTATTCTGGATTTTACCCCTATAAAATAGATACAAAAATAATTACTTGGAATATTAGGGTAGAATAGCATTCATATATTGGATATTGATGATGTCCCTGTAAAACCTAATTTTAATGCTACTCTTCAATAGGTTTTAGGATTGCTTGTCCTGGTGGTTGTTAATGCTTTATCTTTTTTGATTCTATTAAAGGGTTTTGGGGTCCCTTTAAAACCTATTTTTACAGTAATCTAAAACAATTGAATTAAGCATATCAAATAATATCATGTTATTTATTTGATATGAATGAAAATAAGATAATTGAGGAATAAAATAATTAAGCACAAAGGTGTAAAATGATTAAAGAGGAGGGCCATCCCACTAGATTTGCTTAGGCAAAGTCTTACCACATTTTTAGGTCAGCAAGTGGAGTTTTCTAGACCATTGCTAAAAACCAACACAACATAATCTTAAGAGTCACCATACTCTTTTTGAATTCATACCAATGATGACCAGTCCTTGTACTACCCCCATTAGATCACTATATAATGATCTAGAGTTCTTGTAGATAATTACACCATCGTTACCTTACTTGACGAAGGTCACACACAAAGATATAACTTTGTTCTAAGATAATTATTCCTCATTGAAATTAGATGAGTCATAATGCACTTAGTTTAAGGTGAATGATATCACACAAGTGATAATCCTATTTACTAACCATACAAAGGGAATTAGAAAATAAAATTTCCTTCTCATGATATAGATATACCATCCTGTAAGTTAGCCATAGGGGTCTTGAACCTTTATTATTACTTAATTATCCTTTGGTTACAATATCACGCTATTATTAAGAACATTGGAATTTATGCCAATCAATTAATACTCAAATGTCTACACAAGGTTTCATTACATAATTAATTTAATTTAATAATGTGAGTTTCTATTAAGGAAAGCTATGATTTAAAACTCATAACCAAGGTGTAATGTCAAATCATAGATCATAGTGTAAGCATTATGATTTCACACAACATATTTAAGCCTCATCCCAAATTTGGGATTATTTTCCATTCACAAGAAGTATTCAATATATTAATGATCATAATATAAGGCATACCAAGAAATACAATACCAAAGGTAAGCTTATAAATTTTATTCATACACATCTACCTATAATCCAACAACCATCTGACTCAAGAATGCATTACTATCTCATTAAGGACAATTAAGGTGATGCTACCAATTGAGATTCTATAGTTGAATCATCAATATGAGGTCATTTCACCATATTTCCCATTATAAACTAACTTACAATCTAGGAAATCCACTCAATTAAAATTAATATAATAATGTAAACAATAAAAATACAACCAACATTCCATTGTTCAAGGGTTGAATTATAAATAGATGAACAATAAATTTCTAAAAACTTGCCAATAGTCTATGTCAGTACATTATCCTTATTGGTAAGAACCACAATCAATAATACTAGATCCAAGTAAATATGTCATTAAAACATAGTTTATTTCATTGCTTAAGTAATAGAAACACACTTTCTAAAAGTGAAACCACAACAATTTGGATAACCATTACTATAATGAAAATACCTTTATTTTATCATCATGGGAACTGATTACATCAATTAGATTGGTATGGCTGATTTGTCCCAAGTTATAAAAATAGCACACGTCATGTTTTCAAGTAACAATGCCACAAATTAGAGCTATCATATGATCAAAATGAGCCAAGATTAAATCTAAAATAGAATAAAAGAAGTAAACATTAATTATTCATAAAGTGAACCAATATGTTAGTCATAATTTCTAGGAGCAACATACACAACATAACATCCATTTATAAACATTTACATTTCCATATATTTCATAATAAATGACTTTGTATAGTTGTACCTTAGTTCCTTATTTTTCATAAACCATGAATTCATGAACCCATAAAACATCATAATAATAACTTTAGAGAGTATGCATTTGTCACATAATTGGATGCATAACTTGTTTATGGTTGATGATTTAAGCCCAAGTTTAACATATCACTGAACATGTTTTAAAAATATAAATGCTTCTTGGTTTAGTGTTTGCTCTCAAACATATATAATGTCCATTCTTTTCATAATCACGAAGTAAATATATATACTAAATTGGCATTCCATGACGTAAAGATGTCACCAGACAATGTTTATCATAATATATATATATATATATATATATATATATATATATATATATATATATATATATATATATATATATATATATTATAAATTCTATTAAAGGAATTATGACCTCTAAATGTTTTCAACATGAAATGAGATGATACTAGCTTGATTTAATATGACTTTAAGGGTTAAAAATAATATAGATACTATTTTTCATTTAGGTTAAAGGGTAGGTTTTTTTTTGAACTAGGGACCCATACCCTATAAGTGAAACATAAAGCCAAGGCCACTCCATCTAGATATAACAATACACTCAACAACAAAAGGATGAATAAAAATATCCAAAGAACAAATAAAATGTAGTAATAAAAATTTATTACCTAAATAACAAAAATAGAAAAAATAATTATCTAAGAATCTCTCATGAGATTATCTTTGTTGGATTTGAGAGACATAATCAAGGGTTTCAAACCCTTTTTACTGTTTCCTTTGTTATTATGACTAACTATTTTCCATTCTTCTTCCTCCTCAGGATTTGGTAATATGGGATTAGAGATATCCAGAAAATCTACTTGATTATGTGTGTGCATTGAGTCAAACACTCCTTATATTTCTAAAGGAGACTAGGCTACTGGATCTGATTTAATCTATATGTTTACATTTTTCTTCTCATGTAACACCTCATCCCCCCTCCTTAGTCCTTTCCACACTACAAAATGTTTCATTTTGATGATTCTACTCCTCTTCTTCCAAGTGGATCTCTAAATCTGATCCCTCAATATCACTTCCACTATCCTCTACAACTAGCATTGTATTATGTTTAATTTATGCATTTTTCCACCATGATATCATCTTCTTGATTTTGAAACTTGTGAAATAATTCACAAGATGCCCTATTTTGAAACATCTTCTACACCTAAAATGGATACCTTCAAAATCAAGGAGTTGCATCTGTTTTTTCTCCCCCACCTATAGTTCTAATTTAGAAGGTAAATCTTTATAAAAATACACTTAAACTAAAATACAGGCATATGTGGAATGTCCCTTAACAACATTAAATTTCTCAATAGCCCAAAAATTTCCTATTATATATCCAATGGTTGAAAACACCAAATCATCCCAAAACTAGTAAGGAAGATTTGGAAGCCTAATCTAAACCAGTTTGAAATTAAACTTTTTAGTCTAGGCATTAAAATTTGGATGACAAGGTTCTACCAAAAAAGTGTGGTTGCCCCATATCTAAACCATGTCATTAAAAATAGCCTTTTTATCTCCTATATTATTAAAAATCTAAATACAAAGCCTATAGAATAGGGTCAGATCTATATATTACCTTCCACCCTAGATTTCTATCAGGTTGAGATCCACTCATGTAAATTTGGTAGAGTATTATAACCCTTCAACCTTACAAATCAGTCCCTATGTAGATATCCATTATTTTCATGTAGAAATAACTTCCATATTTGGTTTATCAAACTGAACAATAGGTGTATCCTTGGCTATAATCATAGGAGAAATTTTACATCCTCCCACAACATTAGTAAATATCTTCCACTTGTTTTTAAATTTTTAGGTATTAAATGTGTCTCTACCTCTATTAACATTGGATCTATGCTCCCCTATTTACATCCTCCTGTTAAATCTACTAGATCCCCCAAATCATAATTATTCCATGTATTAAATCATGTATGACCTAAGGTCTAATGTTATGCATAAAATCTATCTCCATTCAATAAGAAATGTTTGAAGATCTTCATTTCCTTGACATTCTCAATACCTCAAAAAATAGGGCCAAAATCACTCTTATCCCTTGAGACCTCTATTTGAGCCCTTCATTTTCAATTATCTAGCTCAATGCATGAAACAATACGAATGAATTTGCACACATCTTCCACCTTATCATCTTCTTTCTTATGCTTAGGTCTCTCCACAACCATGAAAATTGGTGACACCATCAAGCCAAATAGCTTCATATAATTATCACCATTAGGGTTCATAATTTCCATTTGAGATGACAATATCAATATTGTTGTTCCAATAAAACTTTTTACATCTTAATGCATAATTAACATCAATAAGTATATCCCTATGTTATCCTAATGTGTATATAGTAGCATATAAATATCAAAACTTAACATTTTGTAATCAAAATTATAACTACCATTTGAGATATAAGAAATAAAATCCAACATTTATGCATATCAAGAGGAATAAATATAACTAGTTAAACATATAATAACCAAGCTACCATGTTATTTCTATCACCAATAAACACATCATTTATAATATTGATATTTGCAACATAATAAATGTTAAAAGGATGCATAAGGTAAGAAGATAGAACCAGAACATAAAATGAATAGCCATGGAACAATCCAAGCATGCTCACCAAGATTCAAACACCAATAAACTCATATAAGAGACATTCTATCACATGAAGTCTAGGTACATCAAAGGAAGAGGATGAATCTAGTAAGGAAAAAACCCCATAAAACCAGCCCTATGAGCCCAACCATCAGTGGCCATTACCACCCCAACCATCAACTCGGTGGAGGGTTTCAACAATTGGGTAGTCGAGTGAGTTAAGAGCTATACAAATGATACTGAGACACCATTGATAACTTATAAAAATGGTCAAAAATTAAAAGAGAAGAAAATTCAAAAAACATAATAACCATAACACCCAAATGATAGAATTGACCTAAATAATAACCAAGGCATACCTTGAATTTATATAGAAGATGATTTACTCAATAAATTAAAATCTATCATATTCATTTTACATTATCGAGAGGTCCAACTAATTTTAATTCTTAGACCAAGAGGATTTCTAGGTGTATAATTATTAAACACCATAGATTCAATAAAAAACAACTTAATCAACCCATTCACATCAAAGAGAATAAGTATAGATCATTCATTAATAAAAATATGACTTGGTTAAGCTTATAGTTAAAAATGTACAACCAATAGTTTAATCCTCTAGGCACTTAATAATAATTGTAGACCGATTAAAAATGCAACCTCATTATAAAAAAATGGAATAAAATGAATTGTAGCCCATAACTGCTAAATGTAGCCCCACCACTTGGGAAAACCAACTCCAGACATCATGAGTAAAAATAGAGGGTTACAATTAGTAAATTAATTTCTTTTTGTAAATCCCACACGATATGTAATAGTCAAACTTATTATTCAAAGATTTATTCTAACACAACCCACAAGATATCATTCCCATATACAATATTTATGGAGCCCGAGGGAGGTAGAGAAATTGAGTATAATTTCATATTTTTCCCAAAATAGGGTTGGAAGTTAATCAAGGTTATTCTAAGACCAAAATAGATAATAAGTGGATGAATTGACACAATAAGTGGGTAAGGAGAGATATATGTAACTCATATCTATACCAATCATATTTATTTTACAAGGAGTCGCCCTAATGGGGATTTAATAAAACAACTATTATTCTCAAAAACTTTATTGGTAGACTTAACAACTTATTTATACCATTTACAATAGGGTTTAATAGATCTATAATCATTGTCATACACTTAATTAAAAAAATCATAAAGTCCACTTGATTCATTAAAACTTTGATGTTGTTTAATAATTAAATCCCTAATAAAAATCTCCAGGGTTTAAGCCCCCTATTACACAACAAAAATATAAAAAGCCCACACTTTTAAACTCTCACACATTAGATAAAATACAATCACAAATAAAAATCATAATGACCCATAGTTCCAAACATAGGAATAAATTGATTATGCATTGATTTATAATCATTATAGGTTCATTGGGAAGTCTCATGACTTTCCTATGAACCTATAATGGTTTTATCTCATTTCATTGGGGAGATAATACAATAAAACCATACTCCCGCTATAAATTCTAACTGCATATATTACTCATAAAATACAAGCCACCATGGGAGAAGAATTCCCCTATCATCTCCTTGCCTTCCCTTTGCAGCCTTCCTTCATTAGCCTATTGCTTATGCTAAACCAGCCCATAAAATCTAGGTGTAGGCCCCCATAGCCACCAACTCCCCCTTTATCCTCTCCCATTCCCTACACAACCCTAGGGCTTCTACCTAGCTAAGTAACACTCCGAAAAAAGGCAAAGTGGAAAACTTGGGGTGTGATTCTAAAATAAACCATACCCAAGCACAATAATTAAAATCATAATAAACAACCAAAAATCCTAAAGTTGATCAGTTTTGATAATAGTCAACAAAATCATTGAAATAATACTAATTAAAAAAATCATAATATTGATCAATGCTCATGGAAAATAAAATTCCCATGAAGGGGGGTAACTAAATATGTTTACCAAGTTCAAGACACCCATACAGGTCTAGCCGAACCAATATCATAATAAGTAAATAATGTATGCCTCTGAATTACACCTTTTAGAATTGAGTCCAAAAACACCAAGGAGGATAACCAAAATATGAATATATCCATGAAGAAATTAATAACATGAGGGTCACCAAGGAGATCACATCAAAGACATATAAAGAACTATTTAAGAGAAACTAGTTCCAAGCATACCAAGGATAGACAAAGAACAACAATGATATTAAAACTTATTAACTCCAAGTAGTGAATAAGAACAAAATGCACACACACACACACACATATAAGGCAAGACCAATAAAGATGAAAAAGTGATGACAAAATAAAAATACAAAATTATGTTGGCTCAGTATCATATCATACACATTATACCTATCAGAGTGACTTTCAACTACTTATTTACCCCTTGAGTATACCCTAAGATGTCAAAACCAACCACCAAGCCTAGTTCATGACCTAGTTCTTGTATCCACCAAATGAGACATCATTAATACTGGAATAATATCGATATAAATAATAATAAATTTTGAATAAATAACTAACATGAGATAACAAATTAAACATAGTTATCTATAGTTGTAAATGGACCAAAATTAGTACTGATGATCATGAACCTGAGCATATCCTATGAAACATAATCAACAATTGGAAGAATAGTCAATTTCAATCTACATTCAGTGAAACATGCTATATCAATAACATATAATATTATAACTCTGTGTGTGTGTGTGTGTGTGTGTGTGTGTGTGTGTGTGTGTGTGTGTGTGTGTGTGTGTGTGTGTGTGTGTGTGTGTGTGTGTGTGTGTGTGTGTGTGTGTGTGTGTACGTATGTATGTATATGTATATGGATAAAATGAATCTAGTGTAATCATCAATCATTATATAGAATAATCACAATAGATACCCAAGATATCTCACATCTCAAACATCTGAAACATAATAAGAATCAATAGTTGTTAGTCCAAGTGTTATCAAAACATGTTAAAAAAATTTATAATCAAGTATCTGAAATGGACTACAAAGTTGAGACATGACAACTTACTCTTCTATGATTAAAAATATATATAAAGTAATAACGTTGGGGATATCTTGATCTATTTAGTATTTTGAGTTAAAAATGGAAATGAAATTACAAAAAAAATCATGAAAATTAAAATAAAAAATCAAATACAAAAAATTATATTGAATAATATTCTAGTCACAACCATCTAACTAAGATTTATTTTTTTAATTTTAACAAGAAAATTGACAATTTTGCATTATCTTTCATAGTTGTAGTTAGTAGTTCAAGAATAACCTTAATTATATTTGAGATATGAGTTCCCTCATATATAGACTCAAGGACTTCCTAGGCATCATTGGGAGACTCTTGATTATTGATATGGAGTAGGAAATCATACTTAACACACAAAATAACTGACATGGTTTTTTGTAATTTAAGTTGAAACACATTTATAACATTAGGTGTAACATGTCATCCTGATGAGGGTTTTCCCATCCCAACAACAATGTTTCAAACCTATCAGGCCATAAATTCCACTTTAATAAATATCTTCCATATATTATAGGTAGAGTCATTAAGCATTTGATATTTATCAAGCATGAAGTTAGGCAAAGCTATAACTTCCTTTTAAATTAGACACTAAGACACTAAAAAATATTTAAAAATATTATTTTTAATGTGAATTTATAGACTATAATAATTAAAATTTATAGTGTAAAAAAATAATTATTATTCAAATTTATGTAAAATAATATGAAAATTTGTAGCAAATTGCACTAAATTAAGTGTCACAAGTATAACACAAGTAATGCCTTTCTAAACATTGTTATTAATTTTTTTTGAAAAAAATATAATTGGAAGTTTAAAAGTAAGAAATGAACCACACCAATGTGTCCATAATTCCAAAAACCATAGAAATTGACTGGTCACATGACCATCACCAATAAAATACTGATTAGGTTAAGTATCGAAAGTGTCAAAGTTACACAAGGGTTTTTTTTCCTGGGTTACTTTATACACAAAATCAAAAAAGGTTTTATAATTACTAAATTGACCCCAAAAATTTTACTAAATTAATTTTACCAAAATAATTAGAGGTAATAATTTTTAAATTGTGGATCTCTACTTTTGCAAGTTCTGCAAAATAAAGACTACCAACCCTCTACACTAATTATCAAAATTATGCATGCATTAATATATACTTAAATAATGATTAAATTTATTTTTATTTAAAAATAAAATAAAATAAAATAATAATTATACAAATGTGCATGTAATTTGAATTTGTAAAAAACAAATTAGATTTTTCACTTTTTGGTAAAACAATCTAAATTAGAAGGTGGGCTCCTTTTAATATTGGATGGAAAAAATTGATATATTAAATCAATTATTTAAAAAATATTTCAAATCAACTATTACTCACCTTAATATCTTCATGTATCTAATAGTTGTCATTGGTGAGAGCAGAGGTGGACAAAGAGAATCACATAGCCCACTAAAAGCTTTAAAAAATTATAGATCTCTCTCAAATGACTCAATAAAGCATAACAAACCCTCAAAAATGAATCTTGATGAGATAAATTGGTGTTTCTAATTGCTTGATGCCGTATAAGGGTCATTTTAGTGGCCTTCAAATAGATAAAATCTAAAAAAAATTGAATGATTGACTTTGAGGCTCTGTAGGAGGCTTTAGTTAGCCAAAACAAGTAATATTCATAAGTTTATTCAAGGAAATAGATAGTCGTTAAATAAAAACATGTTTGATATTATTTTACCAACCTGTAGACTAAACCAAGGTTATGCACCATGCCTCAAAAGGAGAAAATCAATTTTAGACAAAGATATGATGATATTTGGAGTGATTTTATAGTATTTAATTGATCATGTTTGATTTAAAACACTGAATAAGGATTCCTAAATGCCAAATAAATGGAAATAAAATTCTCCAAATACACTAGTTGTATTATGGGATGTAAAATGGTTTGGAAGGTATATATTTGGCTGAGGAAATTATTTCATTCACCAACATTCCTCCACAAAGCTTATGAATAATCCAAAAATCAAGACCCAATTATCAAGGCCTCCACAGGTACTCCAATCAATTCCAATCATGATTTTCAATAATCAACCCACCATAGCATCTAAGACCCTGATAAAATACATATAATATGAAATATAATATGAAAGAACATAGATTTATATGGGTGAATAATAGTGAAGCACAAAGATAGGTTGACAAAATAATTTAACATGTAAAACCTCAAAGAGATAAAAATGACAATATTGAATAGTCATATATTTAAGAAACTTATTTTTTCCAATACAAATTTCTCTTTCTCACTTTTTCTTTATGTCAATATTTTCACAAATATTTTCGTAAGAATATTTTCCACATGTAAATATTATTGGCATGTATTGATATGTGCATCAATATATTTTACCAAAGGGCTAAAACCCTATTTATAATAAAAATGAGAGGATGTGATCATTACAACCAAAAGTTCTAACCTTTCCCATGAAAAATTTACATAATTATATATATATATATATATATATATATATATATATATATATATATATATATATATATATATATATATATATATATAAAATTAATTTACACAATATTTTCAAATAATGTTAATAAATAATAAATCATTATCATTTAATTACCCAATATTTATTGATTATCTATAATAGCACCACTTAGACAATAAATGTTTTAAAACATTCAAAATAAATGAAAGTTATTGAATATTTAAAAAAAAACTAAAAACATATATTGAACATTAAGGAACATATGGAACGGGTGGAGGCACAAAAATTTTGATTTTAAAGATAACATATTGGGAAAATGTCTGATTTGCTTCAGATAGACCATTTATTAATTATAATAGAATGTCAATTAATTTTTTTTTTTTTTTTCCCACAAATAATCCATGGCAAAGATGAGTATGACGAAATAACTAAAGTTATAAATTTTTACAAAGAAGATTACATTAATCAAAATATCCCAATTTAATAATGTTATTTATGTTGAGCCTATTTGTCAATGACCAAGGATATAATACATTAATGGATGTTTATGTGGGGTATTTGTGTTAAGTATGACTAATAAATAAAAATTAAAAAATATGGATGGGAAGGGAAAATGGGGATATTTAACTTAATCCAGAAGGTAAGAATGTGGATAAAATTTTGAGAATTCAATTTATTATAAATAACATTCTAATAAGACCTTACAATCACTGTTTTATTTTGTAATATGAATGGAAGAGTTACATTTATTTCATTTAAGTATTGTCCATTAATACATTTTTTTTTTAATTGTCACTATCTCAAGTTCATAAAATCATGTGATATATATATATATATATATATATATTCAAAGTTATTAAATATGTTTTTTAAAGTGTTTTTGACTTATCTTAAATTACTTCACATGTATATATTCCTTACAGATAATAAATAAATATATCATAGTCAAAACATTAAAATTTACATACATTATTTTAAATAAGAATAAAACACATACAAATAATCATAGGGCCACAGAGTCATTGAGGTCTATTTTTTCTCATTGACGTGGCCTATGGAAATGGTACACATTTATATTTCCATATGTGGGATTTATCATGCACATAATATATCAACATATTATGATGATATTTTAAAATTAAACCTTTAATTTTGCACATATGATGGTTTGAACAAAAATTTGGATAGGAAATTGAATATACATAACAATTAGAATAAGATTACGGTGTCAAAAAGTCCAAAATGATCCTTTGACATATAAATTTATAGATTTAACCTTAGACAAAAATTTAATCCCTTAGTGATGAATATATATATTTTTCATGAAAATTTTTGAACCTTGATTTAAGACATGATACGATGTGGCTATGCAATGATTAATTATATCATAAAGGTAATATAATAAACACAAATTTTTCAAATTTAGATATATGTATTTGGAATGCACTTTGATTTTACCAAGGTATAATAGAATAATTTTATAATACTATGATAATTTTATATTAATATTATCTAAAAGTTAGATAAATATTTGATAATACTATGGATAACTATGTGATTAGTTTTAATTAAGATATAATAAAAAAATAATTTTACACTAGTTAGAATTTAATAACATAAATATTAAAATCTAATATAACACTACTTTATACCAATTATTAACGTATTGGTATATTATCTTAAATTAGTTAAAAATCAATAATAAAAATATTTAAAGTTAATATTATATTAATTAAAAAAATAAAATTAATATTGAAATCTAATTTCATAAATTGTAAACCAAAACATGATGACATAATAATAATCTAAATTCTTAGAAATATTTAATTTTAATGAAATAGTGGCTTTTTTATTAAATTGATGAAAAATAAAAATACATTAGTCAATAAAATGGTCATAAAATATATCTTTTAATAAATATAACTAATTCTAAAAGTACTATTATACACATCTTAATGCTTGATTTAAAGTTGATGGTACCATAATCTAATGCAAATTTTAAATAAAATAACATAATATCTTATATGATAAAAATTATCATAATCTAATATAAATCTTAAATAAAATAACATCATATCTCAGTTAATAAAAAGTATCATGAATTTTTGGCAAGGGATATTTTTCCATTGATTATAATTATATGTAACATTTTTTTAAAATGTAAATCCCTATTGTTCTATCCTTTTTATAAATAAATATAACATGACAACATTAAGTAGAAACACTTGTATAGTCAATTAATTATTCATGAGATCTTATCATTTAACTTTGGATGTTTTATATATGTTACATTCATCTTATATTATGCTTTAGATACAGGTGTAGATTTAAGTAAATTATGAATTGCAAAGTCAAAATCATTTATAGGTGTTTAAAAAATAATTTATTTAAGGGATGCATTTTCAAATTCAAGGCAGACAAACATTTCAATAATTATGTTCTTTTTCCTTATAAATATTTTATATATAAAAATGATAAAACCTAAAACCTTTACAAATTACTTTATTTAATAAAATTGTTTAAATGATCTTGTGAGTTATGAGTTTTAGGATAATTATGTCACTTGAAACTACCAAAATTATTAAAGAGATGAATCTTTTTTCTAAAATAATCAATATTAACTTTAGCCAATATTTGTCCACAATCATAAACTCTAAAGGTGCCAAAAATGGGTTTAATTTTATTATAAATACATCTAAATCTAATTTAGTTTATTCAATGCATTCCAAAATAAAAATTCTCTTTATTACGAAAACATTTACCACACATTTTTTAATGATTTTAATGGGTTTGATTTTACATTTTTTTTTCATATAAAGGTAAATAGAACTATGTATAGCTCCATAATCAATTAAAACAAAAAAAAATTGTAAATCATACCTCATGCTTCAATTTGGGTGGATTATAAATCTATGTTCTGATTTTCAATTATTTCATGTATTATGTGATTGGAAGGTTAGTTCCTTGTAATATTTGGGTGATCATTTATATATTACTCATCTCCACATTATTAACATTGGATATCTCCTTATGGAAGTAACGGTACTAAATTAATAGAAATTATTAGAGAATTCCAATTATATTGAGTTTTATTTTATTTGTATATCATAATTTTAAGAAGTTCTGAGGTTTTGAAACTCTATTATTATTTGATGATTAATTACAGTTATCACCTTTTCCTAAACTAATTTTTGTGGTCCTTTTTTCTAAAATTATTTCTAAAAAGTGAAAAATATTAAGACTTGAATTATAGTTTATTACTTTTGAATTAATGTCTATCCTTAAGATAAGACTTCTTTTTTTCCTTGGCTTGATGGGAATATTTTATTTTACTTGTAAGGGTACATGTTTTTTTAATATTTACATCATTCATTAATAGTTGACATAATCCTAATTTTAACTTATTGATTTGTGTCTCTTCTTTATGACTTAATTTATAATAAAGTAGTAAAGTAATAAAATTATTGTAATATTTAGTTAAAATCATATTGTTTTGTTTTAATAGCTAAAATTTATTAATTTTATTCTCTTTGTAGTTTTTATTCATGTTTCCATTTTTAAACTATATCTCAAATATTTCCAAATTTAGTGTTAAAAGTTCTGACCTCTTCATAGCATAATGATGATTCTCTCATAAGACAACATCACCGACCAAATAATAAGATTAAATATAAGTAATGATGTTATATTTAATGCTTTTTAGATTAAAATATTTATAATAGTTTACCAACCATGCCTCAACAATATTCCAAATTATTATACAAAAATGTTGGTTGAGGCAACTTTTTAAACTCTTTGATGAAAGAATCATGTGCAAATAAAGTTTATGAAAATTTAATTTTCACTTCAATTCTAATTTATTTTAGTTAGTTTTTTTATTGTGAATTTAAATATTAGCTACTTGATTTTATTGAGAATTTATGCTTTATTAAATATTGTGATTAATCCAATAATACCATCCATAATATCATTATTACTCATTATAAGATAAACATCACCATTTTTATCAATGTTATTATTGTCATTGTCATTTCTATTATTGTATCGATATTAATCTATTCAACTATTTATATTGGCTCTATTTTCCACTCCACTTCCTCTTGCAAAACTTTTGGTACTCAAATCTCCATTAATTCATGTTCTCAGCATCTTTATATAAACAAAACAAAATTAAGGTAAATAATTTCCAAAAATATTCATTATAACAAGACAAAATTGAGATAAACAATTTCTAAAAATATCCATAAAGTAGAAACATGAGCTTTGATATCTGTGTCATATTATTAAAATTTAAAACAATTATTTTTTAATATACAAAGATTTATATTAAATTATTTCACTTATTAACCAAACATTGAGTGAGTACAATATAAATCAAACATTCCATCATAACATAACTCACTATTAGTTATCAACACACTATATGAAAAGCTTTCATAATGTTTCAAGATAAAAATTAAGATATCTAGAAGAAAGATAGTTCCATGACAATTATTAATCATAATTGATTAGATTAATTTATGAGTTCAATTTTATTTTAATGAGTAAAATATGATAAATTCAAATTGAAATTTAATTTTAAAATAAACCACCGATTACATTTATTGGGATGAATTAAAATTTAACAACTTCCATTAATTTACTTTAATAAATGTAAAGTGATATAAATTATTCATTAATATTCCTCTTCATATGTTTTATCTAATATAATCTAATTTTTTAAAGTTTGAATAAAGTTGAGTTTATCACTAAATTAAAATGATGCTCAAATACCCTTTTGTATGACTTTAAATTATAATTATTCATATATCGATATCTCAAACAAAGTATGAAACAATGTATAATTATATTACCAAAAGTCTATCCTTTATAAATACATTACAAGAGAAAATCATGCAAAACCACATTTTTTATATTTTATCATATCTTACATAAGAAGTCTTAATTAAAATATTAAAATACCTTGTAAAAACATGTCTTGTTGGTTTATGATCTATCTTGGATTATTGTGATATGTAACTTAATTTCATGTTAATATTTAATATATATTTGTATTTAATTTCTAGTTAGTATTTATCGTTATTATTATTATTATTTCAATATTAAGGTTATTGATGTCATTTTCATGGTTGTAAGTAAAAAAAAATATTGAATTAAATTTGAGAATGAAAGAATTAAATAAATTGCCCTAACAATAATATACAAGTATATATAATAGTGATTTTTTAAAGATAACTTATTATATTACATCATTCTATTTTTTTAATATTATAACACTCCTTTATAGTTATTACTTGTTATTTATATTTGATTTAAATTATCATCATTTGAATTATGCTAAACATGCATGTTTAGATCCTTGGTGAACACTTGCATGTTGCAAGTACACACACACTCACTTTCTCATCATTTATTCATAATTTGTGTGATACTGATTTATTCACTTTGGTTTCCATAAATAAATTTAAGTACTTTGAAATTCATATATTATATTTGGATTTGTATAAAGTAAAACCTCAATTTTAATTTTTAAAATATATTAATTTTTTTGATGTAATCCTTAATGACTACTCTTTAGTTCTAATGTACTTACAATTATATATAAATATTTTTAACTATTAAAATTTATTTTTTAAACACAAAATTATATTTTAATATGATTAAATCTTGTTTAATGATATCATTTTTGTATCACTTCATGTAAAGGTTGAACAAGTAGTAGAATAGTTGGTTTGGCATTAACTAACCCAAAGATAATTTAATTTATGGCTTATTTCGTATATTTATTAAATTAATAATAAAAAATCATAACTTATCATCTGGATTCATTAGTATATTTTATTCTTAAACACAAAATTATATTTTAATATGATTAAATCTTGTTTAATGATATCATTTTTGTATCACTTCATGTAAAGGTTGAACAAGTAGTAGAATAGTTGGTTTGGCATTAACTAACCCAAGGATAATTTAATTTATGGCTTATTTCGTATATTTATTAAATTAATAATAAAAAATCATAACTTATCATCTGGATTCATTAGTATATTTTATTTGACATCATAGTTTGATCCATATCATAACACTCAATTTTAGGTTATACTTTTTTTTTTATGGCATTCTTTTCACAAGTTGGATTTATTTTTATATTTTTTAATCTATAATTTCAAATTTTGAAATTTTCATAAAATTCATTAAGTAGTATTAAAAATAAAATAAAATATTTAAGTATTTTAAATTTTAATTAATTTGTATTAAATGTTCATTACCTTAAAACAATAATGTTTGAATTGCATGGTGAACTTTTCTTACATTATAAGCTAGGCAAATTAGTTTTCACCTTTTTAAGTTTTTATTTTCATATTTATTGATGCTTAACTTTGTCGAATTTAATGGAACAATAAAAAATTTCATTTTCATTTTTATTATTGTTATTTAATCTCTATGATTTTGAGTATTTACTTATGAATAATGTAATTATTAAGTTTAATCTTGTTCAAGCATCACTGAAAGTTATGAATTAAATAAGGATGAAGTAAGTAATATTTTAAATAAGTAGGCTTATTTTAATCGAAAAACATCTATTGTCAAACATTGATAATTATTGTAAAATTTATTTTTTGAACTGATATTTTTGGTAAAACTTATATTTAGTTTTAGAGATCTGATTATTGATTCATTCAAGTTATTTAAAATTTGAAATGAGTTGTATAACATTTTTTGGTCCTAAAATTTTAGATTTTAATTAATTTTAATTCATAAATTTAAGATGGATGCATCTTATAGAGACTCAAAATGCATTAGTTGGATTTGTAGGTAATGTGAAAAATAATAACCCTAAAATTCTTTGTTATGGAAATTATATGAAATTTTATTAATTTTACATTATCATTTGAAAGCATGATACTGTAACTAATTATTTTCAATAAAAAAATAATAAGTTTATTTTTATTTAAATATAATAATAATGATCTTATAAATTATTAATAAATTTATCATATAAAATTATTTGCTTAAGTAAATGGATACCCTATTATCACTATCTCTTTTTAATAATGATAAATCATTTTTATTGAATCATTAATCAAATTAAAAACTTAAATATATATCCTCTCTTTACATAATATTATGAACATGTTATTGATAAGTAAAACATGCATATCAGCATGTTAGAGTTTAACCAAAATCATCTTTTGTCGTTCATACACTGATGTTCCGCCTCCATGTTAGATTTTAATATATAATTATGAAAATTACATAAAATAATTGGAAAATATTCAAATTTATTTATAAGGCATTTGTTTAATTTTTAAGAATCTATGCTAATATAATTAAATATGATTCATCTTTTAAATATGAGATGCATCTTAATGGCACATGAAGGTGTTACATATATATTTATTTATGTCAATAAATATTTAATACTAATTCCCTTTAGTGGTTATAAGAGTAAAATAATGTATTATTACTTTTTAATGTCAAGTTTTAAATTAATTATAGATGGATTGAAAATAAATAAAAAGTAAATTAATAAGTTTATTTTTATTAATAATAATGTTTAATTAATCAAAACTTAAATGTACTTGATTTATTGACTCTTTGATTTTATTTTATTATCATTGTTGAACTTAACCATATTCTTTTTTATTTTTTTATAATCAAATGAGTGATAGATAGGGTCATACATTTAATTGGTATAATCAAACTATTTAATCATGCCTTTTAAATAATCATTTGTTATATAAAAATTACATATCCTTAATTCTTTAGACTTTTAAAGTTTATCTTTTAATATTTTTTGCTTTTAGTATAATAAATTGAATTTTAACCCTAATGATATGTGAGAGAGATCATTTTAGTATAAATATTAACTTATGTGTTTATATATGGTAGAGACATGAACTAATAAGGTGGAAATACAAATAATATTATTTGAGGTAATAAGGTGGAAATACAAATAATATTACTTGGGGTATTAGGTGTGTAAGGAGAGAATATAAATATAATGAGGAATGAACTCCCTTCCAAAACCAATAGTAAAAAATAATGAAGAAAATAATACCACCCAAAACAATGTTGATAACCTAATAGGGATTGATGAAAGTTTGAATATAATTTTAATTATACTCACTAACATTCAAGGAAATTTGATGCACATAATCAAATATATTCATATCTAGAAAGTCATGGTTAAATACAAGAAGATAAGTAACACTTGGAAGTAAATGGTGAATAAATAAACCTCAAGTTTTTAATTACCCTATTAAAAAAGATCTCAAGAATATCCAACCTCCTACTTGTGCCAAAGGATAATATGGTGATGTTATTGAGGTATGAATGGTAAATAGAAAAAGTATTTAACCTTGCACAATATGAGTTCAAATGTTAAGGTTCATATTTGGCTTACCAATAGTGTATTATGCATCTTTTTTTGGAATCATATATGCACACTTAATATATATTATCTCATGACTTTTATTTGAGATAATTTTAAAAATAAATTTATAAAATAAGTATTTAAGTGTTACTTATAAAAAAATATAAAATTATAATTTTTTTTTTCTTGGAAAAATGTACCATGATAATAACATAATAGGACAACCAATTCATTAGTCTCTTATGTTATTTAAACTTTATACAAATGAAGATACAAGGTTAAAAAATATTAAATTGAAAATATATTAGGTTATAATTTATGAGTTTAATATGACCAAACTTCATACTTTAGTTGTGGTAAATAAATTTTCTCACAAAGTAGAAGAGAAGAAGTAAAACTTTAAGGCAAGACAAGAGCTTAAAAACAATGGGTTGTAGTTTAAGTTTAAGAATCTGTTACTTATAAAAAAATATAAAATTATAAATTTTTATTTTTTGGAAAAATGTACCATGATAATAACATAATAGGAGAACCAATTCATTAGTCTCTTTTGTTATTTAAACTTTATACAAATGAAGATACAAGGTTAAAAAATATTAAATTGAGAATATATTAGGTTATAATTTATGAGTTTAATATGACCAAACTTCATACTTTATTTGTGGTAAATAAATTTTCTCTCAAAACAGAAGAGAAGAAGTAACGCTTTAAGGCAAGACAAGAGCTTAAAAACAATGGGTTGTAGTTTAAGTTTAAGAATCTTAACTCACATAATGGATGTAGTTTTAAATTTTTAGATAAGAATATGAATTTTAATAAAATTTATAACTTGAAAGATATCAAAATTCAAACAATAATTCTCAGTCTTAAAAAAATAAGAAAAAATAGAAACCATAATCAACCTCAAGATAATTTTTATAGAGTAGAAATTGCAGAAAATACTATGCCTTTGTTATAAATAGAGAGCATAGACAAATATTAATGAAATAAATATGGAAATAAAATTTATAAATCACAATACAAGAGAGAGGTAGATTTAACATGGTTCACTCAATATAGACTACATCCAACAGAAATAACCAATTTTTCTCTTATTCAATCCAATAAATGAAGGGATAAACCTGAAAACCTCACACATAGTGTGTCATCATGATTATAATGCCTTCATATCAAGATAATATTACATATTAGGTCAAAAATGTACTAACATAATTTTTACTATTAGATCTACAACCTAATAGTGAACAGTCTAGACTTACTATGAAATTACAATATTTTACAATACATTTTTTCACACCCTACCCCCTAGACACCTATGATGATCATAGTAGGGGGGTGTTGCTCCTCACCCCCCCAACTCCCTATCAGGAACTAAAAATTCTAATAAGATCAGGGTCTACCTTCCAATATCTTTTACCTCTACAAATAATTATGCAATGATAATAATTTGGTGACAACCATTACTAATAATATTTCCTATTGTTATATAATAATTATCTAATAAATCATTAAGCCTATGTTATAGTGTAAAATTAAAATGTGAACATGTATTCCACTCCAATTGAAATTAAAGTATAATTTTTAGTTTTTATTTGGATGTTTAAATTGATTACATGGTGCCACATTTGCTTCACATTTTTTTCTTTTAAATGCAAAACCAAAACCTATAGATAAATATAATATTAGGAGGAATATTTGAGCATAGGGAAAATAGTTTCCATAATGACGTGTATGAAACAAACAAAATTGGATCTTGAAATTTGTTAGACAAAGGTTAATTTTTATTTAGCACTTTTTGTGTCTTATAACCTAATTTTAAGCATCGATTAGAATTGAAACGTCAAGATAATTTTTATTTTTTCATCAAAAAGTTTCAATGTTTTAATGACATAGGAAATTGGATGGAAATACAAGGTGTCAAGGTACTTATGGATCATAAAATCTTTTCATCCTTTTAATTGTAAAAGGTAGTTTTTAAAGGTTACAAGACTTATACTAGGATAATTATTGTAATTTATAAAATAAAAAGAAATTAATTAAAATAATTATTATTTTTAATATAATGTAAAGATGTATTACTTAAAGAATTGTCAGGGTTTACATCTAAAATAATATTTTTTTAATAGATATTATACATAAATCTATACTTGCATCTAAGGCTCCATATTGGATGAGTGTGGAAGATTTGTAAAAACTGAAATGTAAGGTTTAATAACTCAAGAATAAAGGTTTGACATTTCCAAGTGTATCACCCTAAGAAGACCTCATTATCTTTTTTAAAAACAATGAAAAAACTTTAAGACTTTGTATTTATTATAAAATGTTTTACAATGACATAATCATATATATATATATATATATATATATATATATATATATATATATATATATATTCTTAATATTAATGATATTGTTCTTAAGATTAATAATATGTTTGATCAAATGAAATGAAAGATGTTTTGTTGTTTAAAATTGGTCTTTGATCATGGTATTATCAACTCTATATAAAATATTAATGTGTATTAAAAAACATTCAGACTAAAGTATGCCCACTATAAGTTTACCATCACATTCATTGACTTGAATGATGTATTTTTAGCATTTACTAAATTAATGAATAGTTTTTTATATATATCTTGGATCATTTTGTGTTATCCTTTTTAGATGATATTTTTTTTTGTTCCAAGAAAGAATATGAATATGAGAAATATTTAAAATTGATTTTGTAAAGACTAAAACAACATAAATCATGGGAGATTTTATAAGTGTTCTTTTTAATAAATATTAAATTCATTAATTAAAATACATAATATATAAATCATGAATTTAAATTAATCATTTTAATTTAAAAATTATTAAAGATTGTCATGTTCCAATAATATATGAAGTGATAATTTTCTTCGAGTTTAGATGGATAATATACAAGATTTATTGATTATTTTTGTATAAATTATAACTTTATAACTTCACTAAATAATATTCCCTAGACTTTATAGTGTGAGGAATCATTCCAAAAGTTAAAATAATTATTAAATTTTACTTTTATTCTTCTCATCGTATAGTTTAATCAGTCTTTTTAAATTTGAACAAATGGTTATGTTATTGATATTAGAGATATTTTAACCCAAGATGATAAAAAAAATTTCCATGTATATTTTAAGATCAATAAACATGATAAAAATTATCCCACCCATGATATTTAAATTTTATATGTTTTAAATGCACTCAATCAATGGAAAAAAATATATTTCTATGGAAACATTTTAAAGTAAAAAATGATCATCATAGCCTTATACATTTATTTTCTAAATATGAATGAAAATGTAAGGTAGCATAAATGTTTATAATTCATCATTAATTTTAATAAAAATATTTATTATCTTTGGATAAATATAAATTTACTTTTGGCTAGTGTGGAATCTAGTTCTAGGTATAAAAAGAGGTCCACATTTCCTACCAAAAAACCATGAGAGGATAGTAAAAACCATAAAATAAATTAGAAAATTCAACCACCCAAATCAAACCAAGGTGGAATAAATCCACCCAAACTAAAAATAACAAAAAACTAGGAATGAAAGAAAGCCTGAGCACATCGTGAGGGAGGCCCAAGTCCCCAAAGAAAGAAAGATAACAATAAAATCCAATAAAATAAAAAAATCAAGGGTTCCAATTAGACCCATTTCCATTAAAACATAATAGATGAATAAATTTTAAAAATAAATAAATAAATAAACATTCATTATATTAAGGAAAAATAAAACAAGTATTTTTTCCCTTATTACGACTTATCTTGCTACACTTTTTGTTTAAGAGTCTAAATTTAGAATTTTTTTCTATATCAAAAACTAATAGATGATGTTTATATGAAACTTTTTTTAGAGTTATACATGAGAGTAGTGGTTAAATATTTTTATAATTACTCATAAGGATCAGATGGACTTCTAAAGCATCAAAATATTTTTTCCTAAGAATTTATAAATTTGAGAGCAATTACTAGATTTCACCTTATTTTTCTCACCCAAATATCAATAATATTACATTTAAACTCTAAAGGTTCTATTCATGGCTTGTCTTAAATAAATATGTGGCTAATTTTTTATAAAATATCTTAATTTTTTAAGATGTCAAAGTTGAGCATTGTTATCCATGTGGTTTGTTGTATCCACACATAGTCCCAATGAACCAATGGATTATAATTTTAATGTCATTTATTTTAGGGCCATATAATCCTTGGGGGATGTATCACATAATTTTAATTGTTATTAATAAATTTACTTAAGTTTTAAATTTTGTTCTAGGCAATATATCTGATGATGATCCCATTTTTCTAAATTAAAAGTAAGGAAGTTATCCACATTCAAGGTGTTTCTAAAGCTATTATATTTGATAGAGATAAATTATTTACTTCAATTTTTAGGTAGATTTTGAATGCTACTTTTAGGATACATATGAATTTTAGTTCTAATTATCATCTAGAATTAGATGGACAAACATAAATTTTGAACCATGTCGTGAAGGGCCTGTTAAAAATGTATGTTAAAGATTAATAAGATAAGTGAGAAGATTATCTCCATTAGATAGAGGTGAAGTTTGTTTATAACAACACTTATCACTTTGGTAAAAGTAATTTTTTTTTAAAGATTTTAATGGCCTTAAATGTCATAATATATTTTCTCATGATGGACTAGAGACTAGAGTGTTGGAAGGTATTCAAATTTTCCAAAAAAATGAAAAAATAATGAATCATATATGTCAAAGGTTTAAGGTTTATTCTTACTAGCATAATATTTATGTTAATTTATAAATCTCTCCAAAATAATTTTAGGTTATGAAAAATTTATTTTAAGAGTAAGATCTAAGAAATTTTCAATAAATTTTGGAAAGGCATCCAAACTAGCTCCACACTTTTTCATTCCATTTAACATTATAAAAAATATTAAATTGGTTACATATCAACTAGATTTTACTCCTTCAAATATAATTTATGATATATTTCATGTTTCATTGTTAATAAACTATGTGAGTGATCCATGCCATGTTATAAATTTGAATAATCATTAAGTGGAAGAAGAGGACACACTCCAAATAGAATTAATTATGATCCTAGACCATCATAGTGTTAAGTTATGAAAGTGTTTTTTTAGAAAACATGAGGTATTGAAAGTATAAGATTAGAGATATGTCACAACCCCATTTTTTAAATACATATATTTACTTAAGCTTATGATAACTTTAAAAAATATTTTATATTAAAATAGATTATTAAAATCATGTTCAAGATCATAATTATGTTAGATCATACAAAAATCAAGGTTATAAACTCTTAAAATATTTTATCAAGAAAATGAGTTATAGAATTGATGCATAAATTAGGTGTATGAACATACAGTCATAAAATCAAATAAAAAAATGTTCCCTTATTTTTATTCCTAATAATATCATTAAAAATCCTTAACTTTACTCGAGGTATTGAAACTAATCTTAAAATAGTCTACATCCAAATCCAACAAGCCCAACTTGCTAAACATAACATGACTTCTAAATAAGCAATTAAAGTTACAAGCTCTTATTTCATTTAAAAATAATTTGAAACATTTAATATAAGAATCATGCTACTACATTCTTTAAAGTATTAAGTTTTAGTAATGTCATGTATTGAGTTTCAATAAATGATGACATTAGTGAAAATATTACTTCATTCAATATTTCTAAAAGCAATACAATATAATCCATTTCAACCATCTTCATCTTACTAGATACAAGTAGGCTATCACTTCCAACTAGAACTACCCACTTAAGTAATTAAACCATGATCTATAGATCTAGGGTCATTGCATAATATATTTACTCCATATACTAGTGGTATTGAGTGCATGTTTAAAAATATACAACTTCTATCACTCAATAACATTTAAACAATAAAGAGACAATAAATATTAATGATTCTTATTACTGACAAACATTACCACACAAGTAGTTATCTCATTAGTGTGAATAGTAGATTATTTTTCTCAACCAACTAAATAAATCCATACTATAATTCATAAATAAATAAATATTAGACCATTGCACAAGTACTATATAACAAATAACTATTATATATTTTATCCATTTGTCATATGTTCTAATTACACTTACATATTATCATTTTAATTAAAATATGACTAATAATATTTCAAAAGAAAACTCAACTAGAAGTCAATGTTTCAACAACCATGCTTATTAAAAATTTACATGAAACAACTTTTCAATTTCAAAAAGATTCATATTACTTCCAGGTTCACTTGTTTGATAAAGCACCCATTAGCCATATCCTCTCTAACTTATTTAACTTTTCAAAATTTGGAATAATATATAATAAAACTAATAAATATTCACACTATAGTCTTTATTTATCTATACATTTATATGTGTAATTACAAATAATAATGTGTTCATTAACTTGATCACAAAACATAATTGTTTATTAATTATGCATTTCTAAATATAATTTATTATTAACATACCCAAGAATTTTATATCCTAATCCTCAAATTTAACATTCCTCTTAACTAAAATCTTAACCTAGGTCAAATAATAATATACTTGCAATGGTTTGTAAATATATTGAGGCTTATTAAAATTTCAGCCTCTTTTATTTTTGTGGGCAAAGTATATCTATTAGGTCATAAAATATGTCTTTTAGAAACTTAACTTATTAGAATAAATTTCATTCAAAAATTTAGAGACTATATTAATCTTCCACAACCATTTACTACAATGGGTATAAATTATTCATTACAAAACTACCATTTAAAATTATTTGGAAGAATGGTTTTCATAATTATATTCACATTCACTAAACTAAATTCATCAAAGAAAGATAAGGTTCTTACTTGCATTTCATTATTTTATAAATTTACATTACTTTTTATAATTCTGACAAATAATTATTCATAAATTCCTTCCAAAACTTAAAGACTATATGAATCTTCCACAACCATTTACTATAATGGCCATAAATTATTCATTACAAAACTACCATTTAAAATTATTTGGAAGAATGGTTTTCATAATTATATTCACATTCACTAAACTAAATTCATCAAAGAAAGATAAGGTTCTTACTTGCATTTCATTATTTTATAAATTTACATTACTTTTTATAATTCTGACAAATAATTATTCATAAATTCCTTCCAAAACTTAAAGACTATATGAATCTTCCACAACCATTTACTATAATGGCCATAAATTATTCATTACAAAACTACCATTTAAAATTATTCGGAAGAATAATTTTCACCATTCTCTTCACATTCACTAAACCAACTTCATCAGAGAAAGATAAGGTCCTAACTTATTTGCACTCCATTATTGTATAAAGTTATATTATATTTTTTTTTAATAGCTCATACATATAATTATTCTTAAATTCCTTAACCCACAAACATCTAAAATTATCTTTATATTTTAATAAATCTAATATGAATATACACAACAATTTAATAATATTATTTTCCGTGAAAAAAAATAGATTTAGGGTCAAATTCCATAATCTTCCTTTACATAAGTGTTATCCATTAAAAAATAAATCAATAAAACTTTATAGTTATGTAACAAACATAATCCATTCAATATTTAATTTACTTATTTCATTGAAATTTTTACAATATAAGCTACATGTATCTTCCAATCAATTCAACATAAAGATTATCATGTAATAATGTAATATTATAAATTATTAATAATTATAATAAACAATTTTAATTAACACTTCACTAATATATTATAATAAAAATTGAAATAAAACATAACCTTTATCTCTTTTCATCATACATATAGTGAAACTAAAGTACTTTATCTCTAATTAAGTTATAAGGTTACATCAAAATATGAGATCAAAATAATCCATGTAATTCTAACACATTAAAGTAACATGTGAAAAAAACACCCTTTCCAATTTAATAAGTTCCTCATTAGTGGCCTTATACCATCCCATCCATTAGTTGGATGTGGAGTTATGTAATAGGGTAAAATAATCACCATAATTTTAAGCCGAATAAAAATAAATAAATAACTTTAAGAGAGAGAAATTATTAATGAGAAAAAAGCATCAAAACTAATGAAGAGTCCAATGCTTATAAATAAATTCAAATTCCATGATATAATATATGGATTATTTTTAAATTGACCTTCATAAATAAATAATAATTATTGTCTTCATTAACTTCAATTATCTGATATTGATATTTAAATATATATATATATTTTTAATAGCATTAGGAATACCCATAAGCCATAGTTACTTTGCTTGTCAACTAACCCAGTAAAAAAAATTGAGAGAACCAAAACATAATCCATCATAACTCTAATACTTGGAAATAAAAAACAAAATTCTTGAGATAACTCTACTTCTTATCAAATAAAATTAAACACTATAGAATGACAATATTATGAAGTCATAGTTATGAAACCACTAAATCATAACACTCAGATGTTTAAAAACACTACTCATGTTTTCTAACAAATCCATGCCATAACATTTGATAGGATTTATCCAAAACTTAAATCAAATCTCTTAAGACCACAAGGTTTTCCACATCATATAAAAATTCAAATGCATTAAAGTACTTCTAACTATTTATGAAATAAATTCATCTTAAAATTAATATGTTGTCTTCACCATACCACTTGATTATCATAAATAATTTCAAAAAATAAAAATCCAATAAAATTCCTAAAATAAAATTTAAAATAGTCCATGAAATAACCTCTATCCAATTGAAATATAAACTCACAAAACCTAACTGAGTCATAATAAGACATCAATTTGTTATATAACCCAAAAAATCACCACTAAAAAATTATTAGTCAAATATAAAAAAATACCATAATACACCAAACCAACACAACACCCAAAGTCATCATAACACACATAACCATTAGGACTATGTTATTCCATCAAAACCTAGACAAGCTAAAAACATTATATCCAAACAAATTCAATATAAATAATAATATTTAGGAATGTCATAAAATCCATTGCAAATGTGCATTTTAGGTCTGATGGGAAGTCTCTTGACTTCCCATTTCACCTAATGTGAAATAGTCAAGATGATAGTAAACTATGCTTAATTGTAAAAGTAAACTAGCATCAAACTTACTTGCAATTCACCCAAGAATGCAAATACTCATGGTCTCTTTCTCTAGCACCCATATTTGAGCTCTCTAACAAACTCTTTTTTTTTACTAATTAACACCACCAATCATTGAATTCTCACATCCATAATATCCAATGTTATCGACATAATAAACACCATTTTTCCCATTACATTCTTAGGTCTTCAATAAAATTAAATTACCATAATGACTAATAACCTTATAGACTAAAATAATATAAACACCAAATTTTACATAGTTTTTTCCAAAATTTTAACATCATCAAGCTAAGGTTTTGGTAGACAAATCATATAAAAGAACCAAAATCACCAAATGAGAGACCAAGAAGCTACTCAATAAGAAGCTACTCAATTATCGATGACCTTGAATATTAAGTCATTATGACGTAAGTCTTCCTTAATGTCAACTTCATACTTCTAGACAAAACTAATGATCACCCCATGACCTAGTTATTATCCCCTTCCATAAATGTCAAACAACATCATGATCATCAAAAATCAAGCAAACCCAAGGTTATCATACAATGGAAAAGCCACCAAACACAAGATATGGAAAACAATATACACCCAACAGAATATTAAAGAGGCTACCACAAAGTGAACCACAAACTACAAACAATAAAAATATTGCTGAAAAAAGGAAATTATGACAAACAAGAAATAATGATGTAGTCAAAGACCTTGATAAAAAACTTCACTCACAAAGTGAAATAAATGAATAGACTTGAAAAGATAATTCAATCAACAAAATAAGACTTAAACTACAATATGAAGTTTAGACCAAGTCTACACAAGATAAAAATTAATATCAACAAGAATAATAAATGATCCATTTAAAAATAAAAATGTGAAAATAAATCTCAAACTTAAAACAACTCAAATTAATTTTCAAATAAAACATTATTACTATTGTATCTTTTGCTTTTATATTCTTTAACTAACCTAGATCATTAATCTATTCCTATGATCTTCTAAATAAAATACTATGATCTTTCAAATAAAATAAAAATAATGAATATAATATAATAAATTATTTAATGAATTAAATGTTATTATAAAAATATATGATTCTTAAAATACCATTATGATCAACATCATATGATTTAAAAAAGAGTTTAATCAAATAGATATAATAACAATAAATATAGTCTACTAAATTAAACTTATAGCTGATGCAATAATTGGCATGTTAAATAATATTAAAATGAATGTTAAGTAAGATACCAAGTAAGGACAATGCATCATAAAAACTAAGGGCATGACAAAATATAATGAAAATATATATAAATTAAATAAATAAATGTGTAAGTATAGATTAGTCTCTACATGATCTTATAAATCAATATAAAATAGATTAATAAACTTCACAAATAATAATATGTGTGTAATAAGAGAGGAAAATTCATGATTACGGTATAATGGGTGCATAAAGTGAAAAAAGAGAGGAAAATGATAAAATTTCAAAAAGATAAACACATATTTTGGGTTAAGTATGTTTTTTAAAAAAAAGTCTTTTTATTCATTTTTGCCCCTCATTTTGAATTTTTTTATAATCAAATTAAAATCAATATAAATTATTGGAGGAATTAAATTTATATTTATATAAATCTATATTCATATCCCACATTCACCTTTTTTAGTTTTCTTTATAGTTTTTTTAATTTTTAGTGTATTAAATTATTATTTTATTTTTAGTAATGAAAGTAAGATCTAAATTTTTGAAAACATAGATTATTGTGATTTTTTATTAATTATAAACAATAAATTATATTTTTTTAAATAATTTTTATTTCACTAATTATATAATACTATAAATTAATAAATAAATCCATAAATAATTACATCAATACCATGTCTGATTTTAATTTCTTGACTATGTTCTCTCATTATATTATGTGTATTTATGTTATGTTGTTTTAGGTACCTTAATATTATTTATGGAATAATGTTATCTAAAGTAATCCTCATTTTAATATGATTTTATTTCATTAGTATTTTATTTTAAGATATATTATAATATTATAGTTGATGGATGGGGTGAAAAGGGTTATTTATGGTTCAACTCATAGTTTTATCCCCATTATTAATGATTTAAAAAAAAGAGTTTCTAATTAAATTTTTGAATGGATTAGATATAATTATTATTCTCTCAATAATAACTATTTTAATAATCTTTATTAATGTCTATTAAAAAAATAAATGATATTATGTAAGCAAGTTATGCTCACTCTTTAGAATGGATAGTTATAAAAGCTTTGTATAGATTGGTGCCTCAAATTATAAGGCATTAAAATTATATGGTGTAGTATTTGTTTATTTATATATAAAAGTTGTGTAATATTGATTTATTCTATTTGCTTTTCTAAAATGAATTAAAAAATATTAAATTTATATATTACATTTTAATTTGATTTGTATAAAGTAAAACTCTAGTTTTAGTTTTTTAAATTGTAGTAGAGTTTTATGGTGTAATTTTTGATGTTATACTCTTTGGAGATTATTTATTTTAAATTTAAAATATGAATTTTTAAATATTAAAATTTAGTTTTGAGTCATAAAATTAAATTTGATCATGTTTAAGGCTTGTTCAATGATATAATTTTTATAGCACTTCATTAATTATTAAATTGAGTATAAAAATAGTTTATTTGGTATTAATTGACCTTGGAATTAATTTATTAATGTATTATTTAATGTTTTTTAAGTAATAATATAACACAATAAGCTAACATCTTGATTTATTGGTAAAAATAATTTGATTGCACAATTTGATGCATATGAGAATATCCAATTCTGGGTTTTGTATTTTTTTTAATAATAAGTTTGTCACAAGTTTAATTGGTTTATAGACTTTTTCACATTTAAGATTTTATATTTTTATTGTGGCATGTATATCATATGGCCATTTAGTATAATAAAGTTTTATTATTTTAGTATATACGTATTTTTTTACAAAGTATTATTGGATGTTCACTGCTTGTAAACATTAATGTTGGAATTGAAAGTTGAACTCTTTTTACATTGTAAGCTATGGAATTTAGATTTATAATATTTTGGTTTTGTTTGCATGTTTAATGATATTGAGTGTAGATAGATTTGAGTGTATTTATCATTTTTCCATTTTTATTGGTATTATTATTCTTTAACCTTTGTGATTATGATTATGTCTTTATAAATAATATAAATACTAGGTTTATTTTTTTTTATTGGTAATCATTTTTTACTAGAGTTAATAATCAGAAATTGCTTTTAATTACAAGAGTAATAATCAATCTGAGACATAATCAGATTACAATCTGTCTCAATTGTTGAGTATCACTAACAACCAAAATCACCTCCTCTACTACAAGTCTACAAGGCCCACCCACTTATTCTAAAGGAACCATGTTGACTACTAGTGTTGACTACGTGCAATTGAATATGATCTATTACAAGTATACTTGATACTCACAACCAAAATCAACCTCACATGCCTCAACTAGAATTGAACCTTGGTAAAATTGGATATATCTAAAAGACTCAACCAACTCACCCCCATCTCATTGTAAATACCAAAGTTATTATTATTAAATATTGAGTTTTTTCTTATTCAACCAAAGTTTCAAATTATGTATTATATAAGAATAAATAAAAGTTTGGACTGATTAGAACATCTTAATCCAAAAATATCTTTTCTTACGTAATTATAATTATTATATGATTGATTTTATAAAATGATAGGAAATTGTCTTTATCCTTAGAGGCTTTGTTTTTGAGTCTTTTAGTTGTTTTAAATTTTAAAATGAGTTGTATAACATTTTGTATTAATAAAAGTTTAATTTTTTATTGATGTTAAATTGTATATTTGAGACTAATGTAATTAAAGAAATAAAAAATAATTAGTTAAATTTGTAGGTAGTACGTAACAAAAAATGATTGTGTGTTGCAATTATCATTGTTACTTGATTATTTGTTTTCCATATTAAAATATTATGGTGAAAAATAATAACATTAAATTTATTGATTATAAAATTTATATGCTTTTGTATAATTTTAGATTATCATTTAAATGCATATAATTTTAATTAGTTATATTCGATTAAAAAAAATATTAAATGTATTTGAATTTGAATTTCAGAATGATTCCTTTCTAAGTTATTGATAGTTTTATCAAATAATATTATTAAGTGAATGGATATTTTATTATTTTAATAATAAAATAACATATTCATGGAATCATTTATAAAATTAAAATATTTAATGTATATCAATGTTCTTTACACGATATTATGAACATGTTATTGAAAATTACATTGTGCATGTGAGCATTTAAGGGTTTGAAAAAAAAAATCTTTTTCCAGTTCATTCATTATTATATTCCTCCTTTATAGACTATGGGGTATGCATAAAATAATTTTAAATCATTCAAATTATAAATAAGGTGGATATATGATGATATAATGAATTTGAATTGGTCCATTAAAGGTTATATGTTTTTCGATGGCACAATAATGAAACATTGTATATAATTATTCATTTAATTATATATTTAATAATAATTATATTAAATGATTATATTTGATGTTGAATTTTAAATTACTTATAATTGATCTACAAATAAACAAAAATTAAAGTATCAAGTTAATTATTATTTATAATAATATTGCATTAATCAAAATATAATATATAAATTATTGATTTTTTTTAATTTCTTTTCTTATTATTAGACTTAACTATGTTTTGTTGTACCTTTGATAATTATATGAATATGATTACACAATTGTTTAATTTTAATTTATTGAATCAAATAATTTAAGCATGCCTTTAGGATGATACTTTGTTGGAAAAAGGTTACATAACCTTAATTTTTCAAAATTTTGAAGTTCAAAATTTTGAACTTGGGACATAATTGTTTTCAAAAATTAAAACAATATGTTTATCCATTAAATTTTAAGTGTTAACATTATATAGTTCAAAATATCATTAGTGATGCTCATAACCTACTTACTTGCATTCTAAATTCCATATTCTAATGTGACAGTAATATGATATTTTTTACATCTCAGTGTAAATCTTATAATATTTTCACAAGTATAACATAACATTAAAGAGAACTTGTATTAATTTGGTGTCCCCAACCACAATGAGTTGAATAATAAAAATAGACACTTCATAATGAATATAAAATAATTATATCATATTCAAACTTTTTTTTCCATATGATAATAAGTCATGTATTTCTTATTCTTCTATAAATATATTACTACTATTCTACAATAAAATAGAGTTAGATCAAATAAAACCATGATAAACTAAACAAAGTATTCATTTAAATTCCCAATAACTTTAATTTTTTCATACCAAACAATACTTTTTTCTTAAACATTCATAATTTATGAAAAAGTCACTTAATAAATGTTTTAATTCATAAATTGAAGTAAAAATAAAAATGTCATCATAATTAATTACCCTAATTAACATAATAAATCAATACCAAACATGTATAAATTAAACATATATCATCAAATTATATTTAACAAGTTAAGTTAGAATAAACTTGGAAATAATGTTCATATAGAATATATATGTTCATACATAGTACCTTTCTAAAATCCATCTCAATTACCTTTTCCAATAAAATAGAGTATTGGTAGTTAGGGCCTTCATTTCATACCATTATGTAAAATCAATATTGATTAGACACACAAATTTCATCATTGAGTTTACTGACCTATATTGAATGTATTCAAATAACAATTATAAAATTGCATTAATTTCTTGTTATAGTCAAAACAAGGAAATCATAAAAGAACACAGTTAGCTCAATATCATATAATAATGCAAGGGTTCTACCCAAAATAAATACTCATAAAATTATTCAACTTAGTTAATGCATAAAAATCCAATTTTAACTAATAAAATACAATCCATCATGAGAAAAAGCTTCTCATTATCAATTACGTAGTTTACATTTGAATTCAAAATTTTGAATTAATCAAAAGGATTAAATACTTAAAAAATAATTTCATAGTTAATTTTATTTATTTATCAAAAAAATATGATTCTCTATTTAAGAAGAGGAAACCAAACTTCCTTTAAAAAATTCACATGTTACTCATAATCTACCCAAAACATTTAAATACATACAAAACTCATCACCCACTTTTATTAAATGTTTATAGTTTCCTAGATGAGATAACACATGGCCATACACTCTATATTTTAATCTTTTCATCACTACTCAACTAACACTTATCAGAAGTAATTTTATCACAATATAAATTTTAAAAAATGTATATAGTAAAATATCACAAATAGTTTTATCACAATACAAATTTTCAAAATTTATATGGTGAAGTAAAACCTTAAACTTTAAGTTCTTTATATTTCAAAATTCATCTCAATCAATACATGAAAACATCAAAATGATTTTAAATAATAAAATCACAAAAAAATTAAATACTATATACAGGTAAATAACTTTACAATATTAAATATTAAACCTCTTTTACATATTGTCTTTTCAAATAAAACTATTATACCAAAAAATAATTTATACAAAATAAATAAAAATATTATCATATTCTACCCTTATCTCAAGCACAAATATATTATTATTATTATTAAACATCTAATACATTTCTTATAAATGGCCATATAACACTAACACATAATTCTCAACAAAGGAAGTTAGAACAAACCTTAAAGTTGATAATCTTTATTTATTCCTTCTTGAAGTAGGATAAAAATTACTCAATATTCTATTCATTATGTATATATTATTTTAAAAATAGTTCAAAAAACCATTTACATCTATCATTACACAAAATTTCACATTAATGAATATGCATCTCCATCTTTCAAAATATAATTCTAAAAAAATATTGCAACACGAAGTCAAATCTATACTCTCACAAAGTTATTATATCTTGAATAGCATCCATATTACACCAAAAAAATAAATAGAGTTTGAAATTTCATTGATAATAATTTTCCTAAAACTTCTCTCAATGTCATCAATCCAAGTTTTTCTAAATCATTTTTTCTTACCCAAAAAAAATATCCCTTTCATCTTGGTGATTAAAAAAATAAAAAATAAAAACACATATGAATGTTTTATAAATATTACTTACTCATAAATTTGAGGCATTATATTAAAATATAATCTTTGAAAGTATTTATATAAAAAATATTTATATTAGAGAGAAATAAACATTGTGAAAGACCTTCAACAGGGGAATCTCAGAATAATCATGCTTATAGGGCCTAGTCTCAGGATGGATTTGACAGTACAATGCCTATGGTTAATACAGATGTTAAATTATGTGACTACTCTCATGAGACACTCTAGCCTTTGAGCCTTCTATAAAATATTCCTAAAAATTTAGATGTAGCCCCAAAATTTCTAGACAACTCATCTCTAGCTCCATATTTATTGGACCCTAGTGGCTTGAATCCCTCATGGGCTAACATGGTCAAAGGTTTAGATCTAGTGGGCCAGGTGGCTTTGGGCAACCAAATTTTCCTAGTTGATGTAGATAATGAAACTTTTATCCTAGTCTTAAACCCCATCATGGAACAGGTTGATGTGGAGTTCACCAAATCTATCCTTGCAAGGGTGAATGGTTTTGGACCAAACATTGATGCTTTTCAAAAATGGTCCAAAGAAAGATGGAAACCAAAGGGCCACTTGGAGGCCATTTCACTATCCATATACTTCTTCCTCAACTTCTCCCTCAAATAAGATTGCATTAAGGCTCTGTTAGAAGGCTCCTAGTTCATGGGGAAGGCAATTGTCTCTGTCAAAAATTGGAAGGCTGAATCGAGCCTAAACAATACTACCACGGATGATGTTCCCATGTGGGTCCTATTTCCTGAGCTTCCACTCAAATATTGGAACCTAAAAGTTACCAATGGGATTGCTAGAGCCCTAAGCCAACCCATTATAATTGATTTAGTTACTCTTGCACATCGGAGAATGGTTGCCACTTATGTCCACATCTTTCTATCAGCCAACAAGCCCCTTCTCCATGAAATTAAGATTAAATCAAAGTATAGGGTTTGGTCTCAAAACATTGTTTATGAAAATAATGTTATCATCTATCCTAGATGTGATGTTCCTAGCCACATACTTTAAGATTTCCAAAGAAAAGGATAGGCTTTAGAGGAATCTTCCTTACACAGAGACAAAGATGACACCTCAAAGAAGGATTCTCAATTGGAGCAATCGCTTAGAATTAGTTCCCATCAAGCACCCCCAAGGACTTCACCAACTTATAATCCCAAAGTTTCTCCTTTTGCTAGTCTCAAAAATAATTCCAATTCAAATTCTAGCATGCCTAAGTAATTTTTTAACACATTCAACCCTCTTTTATGAGTTTTATCTCGGTCCCCCATGATTTCTCATTCTTCTACTAGTCTAAAAGGTATGGAATGCTCTAATCCTTTCACCCCTCTTTTTTCATTACCTAAATCTAAGATTTTGAATGTTTTTAGTGTTTTGGGTATGCCCTCTCTGTCCCCCTCCCCCCACCCCTCTCCTTAGGCCCACTCTCCCTTTCCCCCTCCACTTCCCTCCCCCTTGTGCACCTTATCCTCCAACCATGCCCTCTATACCTCCCTCTCCCCCCTCCTCCTTCCCTTTGGCCCTATCTACCCCCTTCACTTGCCTCCCCATCTTTTCACCCTCATCTTCCTCATCAACCTAATCCCTCATCCCCCCTTAATTTTGACCTTGTTCTTCCCCTTTTCCCCCTCTTAGAACCTCTCCCCTCCTTCTCTTCCCAGATCAACCTACCCTTCTCCCCTGGTTCCCCCCTCTCAGCATCGACTCTATCCCTTGACTAGAAGAGCCCATTTTTTACTAACTCAAGCAACTCCCCAACCCCTCCCCCTTTTGAGGGTCCCCCTCCCTTCCCTCCCATTTTCCCCTTTGATTGACAAAAAGGTGGGATAATGCACTAAACCATTTCCCCCTCTTGAGGTCCCCCTAAGATGAAGGGTTTGCATCTTATCCTAAATCTAAAAGAGGTATGAAAAAATCCAATCTTGGTGTTACCCCTAAACTAGTTAGTAGATCCCCTATAATTTTAACTAGGAATCTAGAAACTACAAAAGAGATTATTAATGGCTCTCAACAAACTCTTAAGGTTCAATAGGATAAGAAATGAATGTTATCTCATGGAATGTTAAGGGCTTAAATGACCCCAATAAATAAAGGACTCTCTGCAATACTATAAAAAGGGTAAATCCTTCTATTTAACTTATTCAAGAAACCAAAATGTCTAACTCCATTCTCAAAATTAGTATGGCACATATCTAGAAAAATGTCCATGTCCTCACCTTAGAATCCACAGGGGCTTTGGGAGGCTTGGCTATCTTTTGGAACCTTGATGCTTTGGAAGGACACTTTCTATGGAAATCCTCCAACCAAATCTTGATTTTATTCACTAACATAGCAAGTAAGGAGAAATGGATTCTAGCCAATATTTATGCTTCTAACTCCAAAACTACTAGGAATCTTCTTTGGAAGGCACTAGCAGATTTTTACAAGAACTATACTAAGTAAAACTGGATTATGGTAGGTGATTTCAACACTCCTCTCACCCTAGGTGACAAAAAGGGTGGTCTCATTAACCTTAAAAATAACATGTTGAATTTTAATGACTTCATTGAAATCATGGGGTTAGTATAAATGGAATTTAATAGAATCCCATTTACATGATCCAATAGAAGGCTGGGAGAAAAATTGATTCAGGTTCACCTCAATAGATTCCTGATATCTTTAAATTAGAACATTCTTTTTTCCATCAGACTCTCTTTTTTGCCTATAATTGGGTCTGACCACAACCCCTTGGTCTTTGAAGCATATAAAATATCTAAGCCCAAATGTTATCCTTTAATATTAGATAACATGTGGAACAATGACCCCAATTTCACTAGTTCCTTGAAAGAATGGTGGGGAGAACCCTTTTCGAGATCAACCATGTTCATTATCAAAAAAAATCTCAACTTCCTAAAAGGCAAGCTAAAAATATGGAACAAGAAAGTTTTCAAAGATATTTTTCTATAGAAAAAGGCCCTTGAAATGGAGCTTTCAATTATTGAAGAGATTGGTACCTCTAGGGAATATAATGAGCAAGTGGCTTCTAAGAAAAAAGACCTCCTGTGTCATTTTCACAATTTGGAAGCAAAAGAAGAGGCATACTGGAAGCAAAAATCTATATGTTTATGGTTGAAGGAGGGAGATAGAAATACAAAAAAAATCCATCATTTAGTTTTTAGACATAGGAATATTAA
>JARHVA010005471.1:740000-832500 GCA_037957365.1 Torreya grandis | reverse complement strand
AAACTTGGTTCTTACCTTATAATATATATATATATATATATATATATATATATATATATATATATATTTTAAACATAGTAAATTATACATACAAACATTCAAGTATAAATTACAGTCTTAAATAATGAATAAACCATATAGTGTATACAATAATTTTGTAAATCTAAAATTGAGTCTTCATTCAATAAAATTTAAGGCATTCTCTTGTAGGGTTTAGTTTTGTAAACTATCCCCAGAGATGATCATGCCAATAAATATAATTTATATGAATTTTAAATTACAATAACTATTTTCATATTTTCATTACATACTACTATATTATTTCAAATATCTAGTTTTTATTAAAGGCAAAAGTGATTTTTATGAAAATAAGGACTCTACCCTTTACAATATAAACTGGAAACATTGTCTTCAAAACCAGATATAACAAATAAGCTTGCAGAGAAGTACCCAACAAAAAATAACACAACAAAAATAGTAGAAAAATAACAACTTCCACATCAGCTAGACAAAACAAAGATGTATCACGATCCTTACAAACTTTTTTCATTCTGTGATCTGAGGTTCATGTTAAGAGCTTCTAATTTCTTCTTCTCTACCTTTCTTTTTTTAGCTCACTAGTGTCCAAACTCCATCTTCCCCTAAATTTGATACAACAAGGATGGAGTCTCCAAGAGTATACATTGCTTTTCAATTTATCAGAGATTCCCTTCCTAAAAAATCTTCTTTAGAACCCAAGGAATATCCTTTTTCCTCTAATACTTCCTTCTTCAAGTCTACATTTGTTTGGTCTAGAGACTTGATCTTTTCATACATTGAGATACCAGTGGAACCTGGAACAAATTCGTAATATGTATTTTCTACTTTTCTTGGAATGTCCTCATCTTCATTATCAGAAGCAAATATTTTGAAATGGTCAGGAAGAGCATTCTTCCACCAAGAGTTTCATTTATTTATTCTTGACGTTTGACATGAACATACCAAATGCCTTATATCAAAACATTTTCTAAATCTAAATGGTACCCCTTTATAGTCAAGAACTTGGGACCAGATCCAGTTTTGAACCTTCAAATCAATGGACTCGGGGAACTCAAATACATCCATACTAACTAGGATTTGAGCATAGGTAGTGTGGAGATAATATTTGTAGTTCCATCCAATTCCAAGAATTCTCCCAAAGCTGAATCTATAGCTGATAATATAGATTTAAACAAAAAATTAAGGGGCAAGGAAGATGCACCTAAACCGGCCTAATATTGAAAGATTCAGTTAATAGGTTGAAGGAAGCCAAGGATTAATCCTAACCCAAGTAAATTAGATAATATCATCCTATCCATCTCTCTAGGTTTAATCCTAACCCTCAATCTTCCTAAGGTCATGATGTTTTAAGCATATATGAATGACTTTCCCATAAAAGTCAATAATAGATACCAAACCTCATTTACTCAATTCTAGGGTCAAAATGGTTATCACTAGTCTCTCATTGACTTTCCCATATAATTTAATAGTCAATAGGTGATGATTACCCTAACGTAGCTTCATTAGGGAAGTACTAACCCAACCAAAGCTATGGGTAAGCATCATAATATTATTACATAAATTTACCAATTTTTGCACCTATATAAATTCTATAAATGCATGAATTCCCAAAACCTCAATATTGCATTAAAAATTACTATTTTATTAAAATCAAGAATTTGAATACCTTTAAAAAATCATAACATATCCCTTTCAAAGTGTATAAGACTTATATTTGGTCACACAAGGTATATAATTTCACCCAAGGTGTTATATGCACTCAATCATACGATGTCCTAATTTAATCTTTGCAAAGGCAAACATAGCCATAAAAGTGTTATTTAACCATCACAAAGGCATACACATCCATGTTGATATAAAATAATATTTCAAAATAATTGCACATCCATATTATGTGTATTTTCATCCATCTAAATGTATACTATGCAAACATAAACCTTCACAAAGGTATGCTCAGTCACACAAGAGTTTAACTAGACTTTTCAAGTATATAATAATTTTTTTTCAATGTGACCATAAACTTATCTATAACCTTAAATCATAGGGTCTGATACTAGATGAAATAACCCGAGAAAAACAATTTAATTACCTTTTAAAGTACAAAATGGAACTATGTTAGGGTCATGTGCACAAATTTAATGGTGCATGAAGCATATGATTAGACCAACACATAGTGTGTAAGTAACTAATAACTAGATTAGTTCACCTTGGATGCTTAACTAGGGATAAATGTCACTAGTACATTCCATATAGAAGTATGTTTCCCTAGGCTGCTAACGTAGCTCGATTAGGGAAGTGTTGACCTAACCAAGGTTATGGGTAAGCATCATAATATTATTACATAAATTTACCAATTTCTACACATATATAAATTCTATAAATGCATGAATTCCCAACACCTTAGTATTTCATAACAATTACTATTTTATTAAAATCAAGAAATTGAGTACCTTTAAAAAATCATAACATATCCCTTTCAAAGCATATAAGACTTATATTTGGTCACACAAGGTATATAATTTCACCTAAGGTGTTATATGTACTCAATCATACAATGTCCTAATTTAATCTTTGCAAAGGTAAACATAGCCATAAAAGTGTTATTTAACCATAAAAAGGCATACACATCCATGCTGATATAAAATAAGATTTCACAGGAGTATGCACATCCATATTATGTGTATTTTCATCCATCTAAACGTATACCATGCAAACATAAAACTTCATAATAGTATGATCAATCACACAAGAGTTCAACTAGCCTTTTCAAGTATATAATAATTTTTTTTCAATGTGACCATAAACTTGTCCATAACCTTAAAGCATAGGCTCTGATACTAGATGAAATAACCCTAGAAAAAAATTGTAATTACCTTTCAGAGTATAAAATGGAACTATGTTAGGGCCATATGCACAAATTTAATGTTGCATGAAGCATATGATTAGACCAACACATAGTGTGTAAGTAACTAGTAACTATATTAGTTCACCTTGGATGCTTAACTAGGGATAAAATGCCACTAGTACATTACATATAGAAGTATGTTTCCTTAGGATGATATGTTATTCAAGGGGGTATGAGTATAACCAACAACCTTCAAACTTTACAAAGGCACTCATCTTATCTATTAGACCACCTAGGAACCTTTATCCCCACCTAACTGTTTGGTTACCCCATGTATTCATGGTTTGATAGTTCAAGAGACTAAGTAATTCATTCATGCATAGTATGCTAATAACATTATAGCTAGTATCCTTGTTATTCCATTAGATAATTCTAAGAATGTTAACAATTGAATTAATCAATAGGTGAAAAAAAATAATGATGTTAACTTCCTTGAAGTAACTAAAGATATGGTCAAGTTAATAGGCGATGACAGGCAGGAAACTAGTCACTCTTTTAGAATTTGAACTAGTTAGTCCATAGGCAAGCAAGAAACTAGTTGGGGAGAATCTGGCAAGAGGTACAGACCCTGGAGGAATTGTAGGGGGTGTTGAAAAGAATGATGATGTGGATAATGGAAAGTTTGTGTGTGCAGCTGATCCTTTTTGTGGGGTCTGTGTTCCCCAATTGGATTCCCCTTCCATTTATCATGTGTTGGGGTAGGATCTTGAAAAGGAGAAAGATAATTTTGATTCTAACAAGGAAAAGTCCTTAGAAGAGCTGAAGGTAGGGTCCTCAGAATGAAGGAATTGGTCATCTTTGTTTGGCAAGAAACCTAGTGGAAAATCTCTTTTCCCGCTGGTGACTGCTAAGTCTTGCTAGGAGAAAGGTGAGTTTCAAATTTTTATTCTAGATCCTTTAGTTGATTTTTCTATGTCCATGGATTTCACCCTAGTGGGAAAAATTTTAGGAGCAAGACCAGATCTAGAATCTCTTAGAAAAATGTTTAAAAGGAAATGGGTTATTCAAAGAGAGATAGATATTGCACCAATGTTGAATGGTTTCTTCTCGTTCATCTTCAACTATAAGGAAGACAAGAATACAGTTCTTTGTGGAGGACCATGGTCTTTTGGTAAATGCTCTCTCACTATTAAAAAATGGGAGCCTAGCATGGATGTCTCAGATTCTTTTTTATTAACCACTCCCATTTGGGCTAGACTTCCTGGTCTCCCTTTAGAATTTTGGCATGAGGACATTTTTAAAGGTATTGCCAGTTCTTTTGGTGAACTTGTGGCATTGGATAATGCTATTGCTTCTAGAACCAAACTCCAAAGTGCCAGACTTTATGTTAAAGTGGCAGACCTGAATCATCTCCTAGCAAAGGTGGAACTAATATCCAAGCTTGGTAAAAAAAATCAAGAATTTTTTTTTGAAGATTTGCCCAAATCTTACTATGCTTGTAAGAAATAGGGGCATCTAGTTAAAAATTGTCCCTCCAAAAGTAAAAATCATCCTAGTAGTGTTTTGGATGGGAAAAAGACCAAGGTTCAACAAAAGAAAGTATGGAAACCCAAAGAAGATCATCGCCAAGAACAAAAAAATAATGAAGATTCTAAAGCTACACATGCTGAGGCAAATAAAGAGCCTTCTTTTGAAGATTCTAATGCTCCACATGCTGAGGAGGATAAAGAACTTTCTTTTGAGAAAGTAAACTCTGAGAAAGAAGGATATGGTTTGCAATCAGAGACCATAATACCTTAACAAAGAATAGATGATCTGACAGATCTACCAAAAAAAATCATTTTCTATCAAAGGATAGAAGATCGATGGAGAGATGTAGATGACAAAATTATTCTAGAGGAAGGTGAATTCTTGGCTGAAGCCAAAAATAAATCAGAGGAGGGAGATCTTGTTCTTTTTTCTCAGTCTAGGGAGATACAGGTGTAATCTCATGCTGATAATGACTTTCCTTTGGATGAGCCTCCTCCCCTAGAAGTTGTGAAAGATAATGGAGAAAAATCAAAGCATAAACTAAACCAAAGAAAAAGGGCCAAAAAAAGATCAATACTAAGGGGGTAGAAACTAGAAGCAGCAAAATAGATCAGCAAACTAAGGCAAAACATCTTGCTTCTACTCTGAATAAATATGGAAAAAGAGCTGAACAACATTCTAAAGTGAAACTGGATGTTGGTTCCCTGGATAAACCTGGAAGAAGATCCACTAAGAAAACTAGAGAGTTAGAAAGTATGCAAAATATTGTTGATGGTAGGCAGGCAACTATTCTGGATTTTACCCCTATAAAATAGATATAAAAATCATTACTTGGAATATTAGGGTAGAATAGCATTCATATATTGGATATTGATGATGTCCCTGTAAAACCTAATTTTAATGCTGCTCTTCAATAGGTTTTAGGATTGCTTGTCCTGGTGGTTGTTAATGCTTTATCTTTTTTGATTCTATTAAAGGGTTTTGGGGTCCCTTTAAAACCTATTTTTACAGTAATCTAAAACAATTGAATTAAGCATATCAAATAATATCATGTTATTTATTTGATATGAATGAAAATAAGATAATTGAGGAATAAAATAATTAAGCACAAAGGTGTAAAATGATTAAAGAGGAGGGCCATCCCACTAGATTTGCTTAGGCAAAGTCTTACCACATTTTTAGGTCAGCAAGTGGAGTTTTCTAGACCATTGCTAAAAACCAACACAACATAATCTTAAGAGTCACCATACTCTTTTTGAATTCATACCAATGATGACCAGTCCTTGTACTACCCCCATTAGATCACTATATAATGATCTAGAGTTCTTGTAGATAATTACACCATCGTTACCTTACTTGACGAAGGTCACACACAAAGATATAACTTTGTTCTAAGATAATTATTCCTCATTGAAATTAGATGAGTCATAATCCACTTAGTTCAAGGTGAATGATATCACACAAGTGATAATCCTATTTACTAACCATACAAAGGGAATTAGAAAATAAAATTTCCTTCTCATGATATAGATATACCATCCTGTAAGTTAGCCATAGGGGTCTTGAACCTTTATTATTACTTAATTATCCTTTGGTTACAATATCACGCTATTATTAAGAACATTGGAATTTATGCCAATCAATTAATACTCAAATGTCTACACAAGGTTTCATTACATAATTAATTTAATTTAATAATTTGAGTTTCTATTAAGGAAAGCTATGATTTAAAACTCATAACCAAGGTGTAATGTCAAATCATAGATCATAGTGTAAGCATTATGATTTCACACAACATATTTAAGCCTCATCCCAAATTTGGGATTATTTTCCACTCACAAGAAGTATTCAATATATTAATGATCATAATATAAGGCATACCAAGAAATACAATACCAAAGGTAAGCTTATAAATTTTATTCATACACATCTACCTATAATCCAACAACCATCTGACTCAAGAATGCATTACTATCTCATTAAGGACAATTAAGGTGATGCTACCAATTGAGATTCTATAGTTGAATCATCAATATGAGGTCATTTCACCATATTTCCCATTATAAACTAACTTACAATCTAGGAAATCCACTCAATTAAAATTAATATAATAACGTAAACAATAAAAATACAACCAACATTCCATTGTTCAAGGGTTGAATTATAAATAGATGAACAATAAATTTCTAAAAACTTGCCAATAGTCTATGTCAGTACATTATCCTTATTGGTAAGAACCACAATCAATAATACTAGATCCAAGTAAATATGTCATTAAAACATAGTTTATTTCATTGCTTAAGTAATAGAAACACACTTTCTAAAAGTGAAACCACAACAATTTGGATAACCATTACTATAATGAAAATACCTTTATTTTATCATCATGGGAACTGATTACATCAATTAGATTGGTATGGCTGATTTGTCCCATGTTATAAAAATAGCACACGTCATGTTTTCAAGTAACAATGCCACAAATTAGAGCTATCATATGATCAAAATGAGCCAAGATTAAATCTAAAATAGAATAAAAGAAGTAAACATTAATTATTCATAAAGTGAACCAATATGTTAGTCATAATTTCCAGGAGCAACATACACAAGATAACATCCATTTATAAACATTTACATTTCCATATGTTTCATAATAAATGACTTTGTATAGTTGTACCTTAGTTCCTTATTTTTCATAAACCATGAATTCATGAACCCATAAAACATCATAATAATAACTTTAGAGAGTATGCATTTGTCACATAATTGGATGCATAACTTGTTTATGGTTGATGATTTAAGCCCAAGTTTAACATATCACTGAACATGTTTTAAAAATATAAATGCTTCTTGGTTTAGTGTTTTCTCTCAAACATATATAATGTCCATTCTTTTCATAATCATGAAGTAAATATATATACTAAATTGGCATTCCATGACGTAAAGATGTCACCAGACAATGTTTATCATAAATATATATATATATATATATATATATATATATATATATATATATATATATATATATATATATATATATATATATATATTATAAATTCTATTAAAGGAATTATGACCTCTAAATGTTTTCAACATGAAATGAGATGATACTAGCTTGATTTAATATGACTTTAAGGGTTAAAAATAATATAGATACTATTTTTCATTTAGGTTAAAGGGTAGGTTTTTTTTTGAACTAGGGACCCATACCCTATAAGTGAAACATAAAGCCAAGGCCACTCCAGCCAGATATAACAATACACTCAACAACAAAAGGATGAATAAAAATAGCCAAAGAACAAATAAAATGTAGTAATAAAAATTTATTACCTAAATAACAAAAATAGAAAAAATAATTATCTAAGAATCTCTCATGAGATTATCTTTGTTGGATTTGAGAGACATAATCAAGGGTTTCAAACCCTTTTTACTGTTGCCTTTGTTATTATGACTAACTATTTTCCATTCTTCTTCCTCCTCAGGATTTGGTAATATGGGATTAGAGATATCCAGAAAATCTACTTGATTATGTGTGTGCATTGAGTCAAACACTCCTTATATTTCTAAAGGAGACTAGGCTACTGGATCTGATTTAATCTATATGTTTACATTTTTCTTCTCATGTAACACCTCATCCCCCCTCCTTAGTCCTTTCCACACTACAAAATGTTTCATTTTGATGATTCTACTCCTCTTCTTCCAAGTGGATCTCTAAATCTGATCCCTCAATATCACTTCCACTATCCTCTACAACTAGCATTGTATTATGTTTAATTTATGCATTTTTCCACCATGATATCATCTTCTTGATTTTGAAACTTGTGAAATAATTCACAAGATGCCCTATTTTGAAACATCTTCTACACCTAAAATGGATACCTTCAAAATGAAGGAGTTGCATTTGTTTTTTCTCCCCCACCTATAGTTCTAATTTAGAAGGTAAATCTTTATAAAAATACACTTAAACTAAAATACAGGCATATGTGGAATGTCCCTTAACAACATTCAATTTCTCAATAGCCCAAAAATTTCCTATTATATATCCAATGGTTGAAAACACCAAATCATCCCAAAACTAGTAAGGAAGATTTGGAAGCCTAATCTAAACCAGTTTGAAATTAAACTTTTTAGTCTAGGCATTAAAATTTGGATGACAAGGTTCTACCAAAAAAGTGTGGTTGCCCCAGATCTAAACCATGTCATTAAAAATAGCCTTTTTATCTCCTATATTATTAAAAATCTAAATACAAAGCCTATAGAATAGGGTCAGATCTATATATTACCTTCCACCCTAGATTTCTATCAGGTTGAGATCCACTTATGTAAATTTGGTAGAGTATTATAACCCTTCAACCTTACAAATCAGTCCCTATGTAGATATCCATTATTTTCATGTAGAAATAACTTCCATATTTGGTTTATCAAACTGAACAATAGGTGTATCCTTGGCTATAATCATAAGAGAAATTTTACATCCTCCCACAACATTAGTAAATATCTTCCACTTGTTTTTAAATTTTTAGGTTTTAAATGTGTCTCTACCTCTATTAACATTGGATCTATGCTCCCCTATTTACATCCTCCTGTTGAATCTACTAGATCCCCCAAATCATAATTATTCCATGTATTAAATCATGTATGACCTAAGGTCTAATGTTATGCATAAAATCTATCTCCATTCAATAAGAAATGTTTGAAGATCTTCATTTCCTTGACATTCTCAATACCTCAAAAAATAGGGCCAAAATCACTCTTATCCCTTGAGACCTCTATTTGAGCCCTTCATTTTCAATTATCTAGCTCAATGCATGAAACAATACGAATGAATTTGCACACATCTTCCACCTTATCATCTTCTTTCTTATGCTTAGGTCTCTCCACAACCATGAAAATGGGTGACACCATCAAGCCAAATAGCTTCATATAATTATCGCCATTAGGGTTCATAATTTCCATTTGAGATGACAATATCAATATTGTTGTTCCAATAAAACTTTTTACATCTTAATGCATAATTAACATCAATAAGTATATCCCTATGTTATCCTAATGTGTATATAGTAGCATATAAATATCAAAACTTAACATTTTGTAATCAAAATTATAACTACCATTTGAGATATAAGAAATATAATCCAACATATATGCATATCAAGAGGAATAAGTATAGCTAGTTAAACATATAATAACCAAGCTACCATGTTATTTCTATCACCAATAAACACATCATTTATAATATTGATATTTGCAACATAATAAATGTTAAAAGGATGCATAAGGTAAGAAGATAGAACCAGAACATAAAATGAATAGCCATGGAACAATCCAAGCATGCTCACCAAGATTCAAACACCAATAAACTCATATAAGAGACATTCTATCACATGAAGTCTAGGTACATCAAAGGAAGAGGATGAATCTAGTAAGGAAAAAACCCCATAAAACCAGCCCTATGAGCCCAACCATCAGTGGCCATTACCACCCCAACCATCAACTCGGTGGAGGGTTTCAACAATTGGGTAGTCGAGTGAGTTAAGAGCTATACAAATGATACTGAGACACCATTGATAACTTATAAAAATGGTCAAAAATTAAAAGAGAAGAAAATTCAAAAAACATAATAACCATAACACCCAAATGATAGAATTGACCTAAATAATAACCAAGGCATACCTTGAATTTATATAGAAGATGATTTACTCAATAAATTAAAATATATCATATTCATTTTACATTATCGAGAGGTCCAACTAAGTTTAATTCTTAGACCAAGAGGATTTCTAGGTGTATAATTATTAAACACCATAGATTCAATAAAAAACAACTTAATCAACCCATTCACGTCAAAGAGAATAAGTATAGATCATTCATTAATAAAAATATGACTTGGTTAAGCTTATAGTTAACCATGTACAACCAATAGTTTAATCCTCTAGGCACTTAATAATAATTGTAGACCGATTAAAAATGCAACCTCATTATAAAAAAATGGAATAAAATGAATTGTAGCCCATAACTGCTAAATGTAGCCCCACCACTTGGGAAAACCAACTCCAGGCATCAGGAGTAAAAATAGAGGGTTACAATTAGTAAATTAATTTCTTTTTGTAAATCCCACATGATATGTAATAGTCAAACTTATTATTCAAAGATTTATTCTAACACAACCCACAAGATATCATTCCCATATACAATATTTATGGAGCCCGAGGGAGGTAGAGAAATTGAGTATAATTTCATATTTTTCCCAAAATAGGGTTGGAAGTTAATCAAGGTTATTCTAAGACCAAAATAGATAATAAGTGGATGAATTGACACAATAAGTGGTTAAGGAGAGATATATGTAACTCATATCTATACCAATCATATTTATTTTACAAGGAGTCGCCCTAATGGGGATTTAATAAAACAACTATTATTCTCAAAAACTTTATTGGTAGACTTAACAACTTATTTATACCATTTACAATAGGGTTTAACAGATCTATAATCATTGTCATACACTTAATTAAAAAAATCATAAAGTCCACTTGATTCATTAAAACTTTAATGTTGTTTAATAATTAAATCCCTAATAAAAATCTCCAGGCTTTAAGCCCCCTATTACACAACAAAAATATAAAAAACCCACACTTTTAAACTCTCACACATTAGATAAAATACAATCACAAATAAAAATCATAATGACCCATAGTTCCAAACATAGGAATAAATTGATTATGCATTGATTTATAATCATTATAGGTTCATTGGGAAGTCTCATGACTTTCCTATGAACCTATAATGGTTTTATCTCATTTCATTGGGGAGATAATACAATAAAACCATACTCCCGCTATAAATTCTAACTGCATATATTACTCATAAAATACAAGCCACCATGGGAGAAGAATTCCCCTATCATCTCCTTGCCTTCCCTTTGCAGCCTTCCTTCATTAGCCTATTGCTTATGCTAAACCGGCCCATAAAATCTAGGTGTAGGCCCCCATAGCCACCAACTCCCCCTTTATCCTCTCCCATTCCCGACACAACCCTAGGGCTTCTACCTAGCTAAGTAACACTCTGAAAAAAGGCAAAGTGGAAAACTTGGGGTGTGATTCTAAAATAAACCATACCCAAGCACAATAATTAAAATCATAATAAACAACCAAAAATCCTAAAGTTGATCAGTTTTGATAATAGTCAACAAAATCATTGAAATAATACTAATTAAAAAAATCATAATATTGATCAATGCTCATGGAAAATAAAATTCCCATGAAGGGGGGTAACTAAATATGTTTACCAAGTTCAAGACACCCATACAGGTCTAGCCGAACCAATATCATAATAAGTAAATAATGTATGCCTCTGCATTACACCTTTTAGAATTGAGTCCAACAACACCAAGGAGTATAACCAAAATATGAATATATCCATGAAGAAATTAATAACATGAGGGTCACCAAGGAGATCACATCAAAGACATATAAAGAACTATTTAAGAGAAACTAGTTCCAAGCATACCAAGGATAGACAAAGAACAACAATGATATTAAAACTTATTAACTCCAAGTAGTGAATAAGAACAAAATGCACACACACACACACATATAAGGCAAGACCAATAAAGATGAAAAAGTGATGACAAAATAAAAATACAAAATTATGTTGGCTCAGTATCATATCATACACATTATACCTATCAGAGTGACTTTCAACTACTTATTTACCCCTTGAGTATACCCTAAGATGTCAAAACCAACCACCAAGCCTAGTTTATGACCTAGTTCTTGTATCCACCAAATGAGACATCATTAATACTGGAATAATATCGATATAAATAATAATAAATTTTGAATAAATAACTAACATGAGATAACAAATTAAACATAGTTATCTATAGTTGTAAATGGACCAAAATTAGTACTGATGATCATGAACCTGAGCATATCCTATGAAGCATAATCAACAATTGGAAGAATAGTCAATTTCAATCTACATTCAGTGAAACATGCTATATCAATAACATATAATATTATAACTGTGTGTGTGTGTGTGTGTGTGTGTGTGTGTGTGTGTGTGTGTGTGTGTGTGTGTGTGTGTGTGTGTGTGTGTGTGTGTGTGTGTGTACGTATGTATGTATGTATATGTATATGGATAAAATGAATCTAGTGTAATCATCAATCATTATATAGAATAATCACAATAGATACCCAAGATATCTAACATCTCAAACATCTGAAACATAATAAGAATCAATAGTTGTTAGTCCAAGTGTTATCAAAACATGTTAAAAAAATTTATAATCAAGTATCTGAAATGGACTACAAAGTTGAGACATGACAACTTACTCTTCTATGATTAAAAATATAAATAAAGTAATAAGGTTGGGGATATCTTGATCTATTTAGTATTTTGAGTTAAAAATGGAAATGAAATTACAAAAAAAATCATGAAAATTAAAATAAAAAATCAAATACAAAAAATTATATTGAATAATATTCTAGTCACAACCATCTAACTAAGATTTATTTTTTTAATTTTAACAAGAAAATTGACAATTTTGCATTATCTTTCATAGTTGTAGTTAGTAGTTCAAGAATAACCTTAATTATATTTGAGATATGAGTTCCCTCATATATAGACTCAAGGACTTCCTAGGCATCATTGGGAGACTCTTGATTATTGATATGGAGTAGGAAATCATACTTAACACTCAAAATAACTGACATGGTTTTTTGTAATTTAAGTTGAAACACATTTATAACATTAGGTGTAACATGTCATCCTGATGAGGGTTTTCCCATCCCAACAACAATGTTTCAAACCTATCAGGCCATAAATTCCACTTTAATATATATCTTCCATATATTATAGGTAGAGTCATTAAGCATTTGATATTTATCAAGCATGAAGTTAGGCAAAGCTATAACTTCCTTTTAAATTAGACACTAAGACACTAAAAAATATTTAAAAATATTATTTTTAATGTGAATTTATAGACTATAATAATTAAAATTTATAGTGTAAAAAAATAATTATTATTCAAATTTATGTAAAATAATATGAAAATTTGTAGCAAATTGCACTAAATTAAGTGTCACAAGTATAACACAAGTAATGCCTTTCTAAACATTGTTATTAATTTTTTTTGAAAAAAATATAATTGGAAGTTTAAAAGTAAGAAATGAACCACACCAATGTGTCCATAATTCCAAAAACCATAGAAATTGACTGGTCACATGACCATCACCAATAAAATACTGATTAGGTTAAGTATCGAAAGTGTCAAAGTTACACAAGGGTTTTTTTTCCTGGGTTACTTTATACACAAAATCAAAAAAGGTTTTATAATTACTAAATTGACCCCAAAAATTTTACTAAATTAATTTTACCAAAATAATTAGAGGTAATAATTTTTAAATTGTGGATCTCTACTTTTGCAAGTTCTGCAAAATAAAGACTACCAACCCTCTACACTAATTATCAAAATTATGCATGCATTAATATATACTTAAATAATGATTAAATTTATTTTTATTTAAAAATAAAATAAAATAAAATAATAATTATACAAATGTGCATGTAATTTGAATTTGTAAAAAACAAATTAGATTTTTCACTTTTTGGTAAAACAATCTAAATTAGAAGGTGGGCTCCTTTTAATATTGGATGGAAAAAATTGATATATTAAATCAATTATTTAAAAAATATTTCAAATCAACTATTACTCACCTTAATATCTTCATGTATCTAATAGTTGTCATTGGTGAGAGCAGAGGTGGACAAAGAGAATCACATAGCCCACTAAAAGCTTTAAAAAATTATAGATCTCTCTCAAATGACTCAATAAAGCATAACAAACCCTCAAAAATGAATCTTGATGAGATAAATTGGTGTTTCTAATTGCTTGATGCCGTATAAGGGTCATTTTAGTGGCCTTCAAATAGATAAAATCTAAAAAAAATTGAATGATTGACTTTGAGGCTCTGTAGGAGGCTTTAGTTAGCCAAAACAAGTAATATTCATAAGTTTATTCAAGGAAATAGATAGTCGTTAAATAAAAACATGTTTGATATTATTTTACCAACCTGTAGACTAAACCAAGGTTATGCACCATGCCTCAAAAGGAGAAAATCAATTTTAGACAAAGATATGATGATATTTGGAGTGATTTTATGGTATTTAATTGATCGTGTTTGATTTAAAACACTGAATAAGGATTCCTAAATGCCAAATAAATGGAAATAAAATTCTCCAAATACTCTAGTTGTATTATGGGATGTAAAATGGTTTGGAAGGTATATATTTGGCTGAGGAAATTATTTCATTCACCAACATTCCTCCACAAAGCTTATGAATAATCCAAAAATCAAGACCCAATTATCAAGGCCTCCACAGGTACTCCAATCAATTCCAATCATGATTTTCAATAATCAACCCACCATAGCATCTAAGACCCTGATAAAATACATATAATATGAAATATAATATAAAAGAACATAGATTTATATGGGTGAATAATAGTGAAGCACAAAGATAGGTTGACAAAATAATTTAACATGTAAAACCTCAAAGAGATAAAAATGACAATATTGAATAGTCATATATTTAAGAAACTTATTTTTTCCAATACAAATTTCTCTTTCTCACTTTTTCTTTATGTCAATATTTTCACAAATATTTTCGTAGGAATATTTTCCACATGTAAATATTATTGGCATGTATTGATATGTGCATCAATATATTTTACCAAAGGGCTAAAACCCTATTTATAATAAAAATGAGAGGATGTGATCATTACAACCAAAAGTTCTAACCTTTCCCATGAAAAATTTACATAATTATATATATATATATATATATATATATATATATATATATATATATATATATATATATATATATATATATATATATATATATATAATTAATTTACACAATATTTTCAAATAATGTTAATAAATAATAAATCATTATCATTTAATTACCCAATATTTATTGATTATCTATAATAGCACCACTCAGACAATAAATGTTTTAAAACATTCAAAATAAATGAAAGTTATTGAATATTTAAAAAAAAACTAAAAACATATATTGAACATTAAGGAACATATGGAACGGGTGGAGGCACAAAAATTTTGATTTTAAAGATAACATATTGGGAAAATGTCTGATTTGCTTCAGATAGACCATTTATTAATTATAATAGAATGTCAATTAATTTTTTTTTTTTTTTTCCCACAAATAATCCATGGCAAAGATGAGTATGACGAAATAACTAAAGTTATAAATTTTTACAAAGAAGATTACATTAATCAAAATATCCCAATTTAATAATGTTATTTATGTTGAGCCTATTTGTCAATGACCAAGGATATAATACATTAATGGATGTTTATGTGGGGTATTTGTGTTAAGTATGACTAATAAATAAAGATTAAAAAATATGGATGGGAAGGGAAAATGGGGATATTTAACTTAATCCAGAAGGTAAGAATGTGGATAAAATTTTGAGAATTCAATTTATTATAAATAACATTCTAATAAGACCTTACAATCACTGTTTTATTTTGTAATATGAATGGAAGAGTTACATTTATTTCATTTAAGTATTGTCCATTAATACATTTTTTTTTTAATTGTCACTATCTCAAGTTCATAAAATCATGTGATATATATTGATATATATATATATATATATATATATATATATATATATTCAAAGTTATTAAATATGTTTTTTAAAGTGTTTTTGACTTATCTTAAATTACTTCACATGTATATATTCCTTACAGATAATAAATAAATATATCATAGTCAAAACATTAAAATTTACATACATTATTTTAAATAAGAATAAAACACATACAAATAATCATAGGGCCACAGAGTCATTGAGGTCTATTTTTTCTCATTGACGTGGCCTATGGAAATGGTACACACATTTATATTTCCATATGTGGGATTTATCATGCACATAACATATCAACATATTATGATGATATTTTAAAATTAAACCTTTAATTTTGCACATATGATGGTTTGAACAAAAATTTGGATAGGAAATTGAATATACATAACAATTAGAATAAGATTACGGTGTCAAAAAGTCCAAAATGATCCTTTGACATATAAATTTATAGATTTAACCTTAGACAAAAATTTAATCCCTTAGTGATGAATATATATATTTTTCATGAAAAATTTTGAACCTTGATTTAAGACATGATACGATGTGGCTATGCAATGATTAATTATATCATAAAGGTAATATAATAAACACAAATTTTTCAAATTTAGATATATGTATTTGGAATGCACTTTGATTTTACCAAGGTATAATAGAATAATTTTATAATACTATGATAATTTTATATTAATATTATGTAAAAGTTAGATAAATATTTGATAATACTATGGATAACTATGTGATTAGTTTTAATTAAGATATAATAAAAAAATAATTTTACATTAGTTAGAATTTAATAACATAAATATTAAAATCTAATATAACACTACTTTATACCAATTATTAACGTATTGGTATATTATCTTAAATTAGTTAAAAATCAATAATAAAAATATTTAAAGTTAATATTACATTAATTAAAAAAATAAAATTAATATTGAAATCTAATTTCATAAATTGTAAACCAAAACATGATGACATAATAATAATCTAAATTCTTAGAAATATTTAATTTTAATGAAATAGTGGCTTTTTTATTAAATTAATGAAAAATAAAAATACATTAGTCAATAAAATGGTCATAAAATATATCTTTTAATAAATATAACTAATTCTAAAAGTACTATTATACACATCTTAATGCTTGATTTAAAGTTGATGGTACCATAATCTAATGCAAATTTTAAATAAAATAACATCATATCTTATATGATAAAAATTATCATAATCTAATATAAATCTTAAATAAAATAACATCATATCTCAGTTAATAAAAAGTATCATGAATTTTTGGCAAGGGATATTTTTCCATTGATTATAATTATATGTAACATTTTTTTAAAATGTAAATCCCTATTGTTCTATCCTTTTTATAAATAAATATAACATGACAACATTAAGTAGAAACACTTGTATAGTCAATTAATTATTCATGAGATCTTATCATTTAACTTTGGATGTTTTATATATGTTACATTCATCTTATATTATGCTTTAGATACAGGTGTAGATTTAAGTAAATTATGAATTGCAAAGTCAAAATCATTTATAGGTGTTTAAAAAATAATTTATTTAAGGGATGCATTTTCAAATTCAAGGCAGACAAACATTTCAATAATTATGTTCTTTTTCCTTATAAATATTTTATATATAAAAATGATAAAACCTAAAACCTTTACAAATTACTTTATTTAATAAAATTGTTTAAATGATCTTGTGAGTTATGAGTTTTAGGATAATTATGTCACTTGAAACTACCAAAATTATTAAAGAGATGAATCTTTTTTCTAAAATAATCAATATTAACTTTAGCCAATCTTTGTCCACAATCATAAACTCTAAAGGTGCCAAAAATGGGTTTAATTTTATTATAAATATATCTAAATCTAATTTAGTTTATTCAATGCATTCCAAAATAAAAATTCTCTTTATTACGAAAACATTTACCACACATTTTTTAATGATTTTAATGGGTTTGATTTTACATTTTTTTTTCATATAAAGGTAAATAGAACTATGTATAGCTCCATAATCAATTAAAACAAAAAAAAATTGTAAATCATACCTCATGCTTCAATTTGGGTGGATTATAAATCTATGTTCTGATTTTCAATTATTTCATGTATTATGTGATTGGAAGGTTAGTTCCTTGTAATATTTGGGTGATCATTTATATATTATTCATCTCCACATTATTAACATTGGATATCTCCTTATGGAAGTAACGGTACTAAATTAATAGAAATTATTAGAGAATTCCAATTATATTGAGTTTTATTTTATTTGTATATCATAATTTTAAGAAGTTCTGAGGTTTTGAAACTCTATTATTATTTGATGATTAATTACAGTTATCACCTTTTCCTAAACTAATTTTTGTGGTCCTTTTTTCTAAAATTATTTCTAAAAAGTGAAAAATATTAAGACTTGAATTATAGTTTATTACTTTTGAATTAATGTCTATCCTTAAGATAAGACTTCTTTTTTTCCTTGGCTTGATGGGAATATTTTATTTTACTTGTAAGGGTACATGTATTTTTAATATTTACATCATTCATTAATAGTTGACATAATCCTAATTTTAACTTATTGATTTGTGTCTCTTCTTTATGACTTAATTTATAATAAAGTAGTAAAGTAATAAAATTATTGTAATATTTAGTTAAAATCATATTGTTTTGTTTTAATAGCTAAAATTTATTAATTTTATTCTCTTTGTAGTTTTTATTCATGTTTCCATTTTTAAACTATATCTCAAATATTTCCAAATTTAGTGTTAAAAGTTCTGACCTCTTCATAGCATAATGATGATTCTCTCATAAGACAACATCACCGACCAAATAATAAGATTAAATATAAGTAATGATGTTATATTTAATGCTTTTTAGATTAAAATATTTATAATAGTTTACCAACCATGCCTCAACAATATTCCAAATTATTATACAAAAATGTTGGTTGAGGCAACTTTTTAAACTCTTTGATGAAAGAATCATGTGCAAATAAAGTTTATGAAAATTTAATTTTCACTTCAATTCTAATTTATTTTAGTTAGTTTTTTTATTGTGAATTTAAATATTAGCTACTTGATTTTATTGAGAATTTATGCTTTATTAAATATTGTGATTAATCCAATAATACCATCCATAATATCATTATTACTCATTATAAGATAAACATCACCATTTTTATCAATGTTATTATTGTCATTGTCATTTCTATTATTGTATCGATATTAATCTATTCAACTATTTATATTGGCTCTATTTTCCACTCCACTTCCTCTTGCAAAACTTTTGGTACTCAAATCTCCATTAATTCATGTTCTCAGCATCTTTATATAAACAAAACAAAATTAAGGTAAATAATTTCCAAAAATATTCATTATAACAAGACAAAATTGAGATAAACAATTTCTAAAAATATCCATAAAGTAGAAACATGAGCTTTGATATCTGTGTCATATTATTAAAATTTAAAACAATTATTTTTTAATATACAAAGATTTATATTAAATTATTTCACTTATTAACCAAACATTGAGTGAGTACAATATAAATCAAACATTCCATCATAACATAACTCACTATTAGTTATCAACACACTATATGAAAAGCTTTCATAATGTTTCAAGATAAAAATTAAGATATCTAGAAGAAAGATAGTTCCATGACAATTATTAATCATAATTGATTAGATTAATTTATGAGTTCAATTTTATTTTAATGAGTAAAATATGATAAATTCAAATTGAAATTTAATTTTAAAATAAACCACCGATTACATTTATTGGGATGAATTAAAATTTAACAACTTCCATTAATTTACTTTAATAAATGTAAAGTGATATAAATTATTCATTAATATTCCTCTTCATATGTTTTATCTAATATAATCTAATTTTTTAAAGTTTGAATAAAGTTGAGTTTATCACTAAATTAAAATGATGCTCAAATACCCTTTTGTATGACTTTAAATTATAATTATTCATATATCGATATCTCAAACAAAGTATGAAACAATGTATAATTATATTACCAAAAGTCTATCCTTTATAAATACATTACAAGAGAAAATCATGCAAAACCACATTTTTTATATTTTATCATATCTTACATAAGAAGTCTTAATTAAAATATTAAAATACCTTGTAAAAACATGTCTTGTTGGTTTATGATCTATCTTGGATTATTGTGATATGTAACTTAATTTCATGTTAATATTTAATATATATTTGTATTTAATTTCTAGTTAGTATTTATCGTTATTATTATTATTATTTCAATATTAAGGTTATTGATGTCATTTTCATGGTTGTAAGTAAAAAAAAATATTGAATTAAATTTGAGAATGAAAGAATTAAATAAATTGCCCTAACAATAATATACAAGTATATATAATAGTGATTTTTTAAAGATAACTTATTATATTACATCATTCTATTTTTTTAATATTATAACACTCCTTTATAGTTATTACTTGTTATTTATATTTGATTTAAATAATCATCATTTGAATTATGCTAAACATGCATGTTTAGATCCTTGGTGAACACTTGCATGTTGCAAGTACACACACACTCACTTTCTCATCATTTATTCATAATTTGTGTGATACTGATTTATTCACTTTGGTTTCCATAAATAAATTTAAGTACTTTGAAATTCATATATTATATTTGGATTTGTATAAAGTAAACCTCAATTTTAATTTTTAAAATATATTAATTTTTTTGATGTAATCCTTAATGACTACTCTTTAGTTCTAATGTACTTACAATTATATATAAATATTTTTAACTATTAAAATTTATTTTTTAAACACAAAATTATATTTTAATATGATTAAATCTTGTTTAATGATATCATTTTTGTATCACTTCATGTAAAGGTTGAACAAGTAGTAGAATAGTTGGTTTGGCATTAACTAACCCAAGGATAATTTAATTTATGGCTTATTTCGTATATTTATTAAATTAATAATAAAAAATCATAACTTATCATCTGGATTCATTAGTATATTTTATTTTTAAACACAAAATTATATTTTAATATGATTAAATCTTGTTTAATGATATCATTTTTGTATCACTTCATGTAAAGGTTGAACAAGTAGTAGAATAGTTGGTTTGGCATTAACTAACCCAAGGATAATTTAATTTATGGCTTATTTCGTATATTTATTAAATTAATAATAAAAAATCATAACTTATCATCTGGATTCATTAGTATATTTTATTTGACATCATAGTTTGATCCATATCATAACACTCAATTTTAGGTTATACTTTATTTTTTATGGCATTCTTTTCACAAGTTGGATTTATTTTTATATTTTTTAATCTATAATTTCAAATTTTGAAATTTTCATAAAATTCATTAAGTAGTATTAAAAATAAAATAAAATATTTAAGTATTTTAAATTTTAATTAATTTGTATTAAATGTTCATTACCTTAAAACAATAATGTTTGAATTGCATGGTGAACTTTTCTTACATTATAAGCTAGGCAAATTAGTTTTCACCTTTTTAAGTTTTTATTTTCATATTTATTGATGCTTAACTTTGTCGAATTTAATGGAACAATAAAAATTTTCATTTTCATTTTTATTATTGTTATTTAATCTCTATGATTTTGAATATTTACTTATGAATAATGTAATTATTAAGTTTAATCTTGTTCAAGCATCACTGAAAGTTATGAATTAAATAAGGATGAAGTAAGTAATATTTTAAATAAGGATGAAGTAAGTAATATTTTAAATAAGGATGAAGTAAGTAATATTTTAAATAAGTAGGCTTATTTTAATCGAAAAACATCTATTGTCAAACATTGATAATTATTGTAAAATTTATTTTTTGAACTGATATTTTTGGTAAAACTTATATTTAGTTTTAGAGATCTGATTATTGATTCATTCAAGTTATTTAAAATTTGAAATGAGTTGTATAACATTTTTTGGTCCTAAAATTTTAGATTTTAATTAATTTTAATTCATAAATTTAAGATGGATGCATCTTATAGAGACTCAAAATGCATTAGTTGGACTTGTAGGTAATGTGAAAAATAATAACCCTAAAATTCTTGGTTATGGAAATTATATGAAATTTTATTAATTTTACATTATCATTTGAAAGCATGATACTGTAACTAATTATTTTCAATAAAAAAATAATAAGTTTATTTTTATTTAAATATAATAATAATGATCTTATAAATTATTAATAAATTTATCATATAAAATTATTTGCTTAAGTAAATGGATACCCTATTATCACTATCTCTTTTTAATAATGATAAATCATTTTTATTGAATCATTAATCAAATTAAAAACTTAAATATATATCCTCTCTTTACATAATATTATGAACATGTTATTGACAAGTAAAACATGCATATCAGCATGTTAGAGTTTAACCAAAATCATCTTTTGTCGTTCATACACTGATGTTCCACCTCCATGTTAGATTTTAATATATAATTATGAAAATTACATAAAATAATTGGAAAATATTCAAATTTATTTATAAGGCATTTGTTTAATTTTTAAGAATCTATGCTAATATAATTAAATATGATTCATCTTTTAAATATGAGATGCATCTTAATGGCACATGAAGGTGTTACATATATATTTATTTATGTCAATAAATATTTAATACTAATTCCCTTTAGTGGTTATAAGAGTAAAATAATGTATTATTACTTTTTAATGTCAAGTTTTAAATTAATTATAGATGGATTGAAAATAAATAAAAAGTAAATTAATAAGTTTATTTTTATTAATAATAATGTTTAATTAATCAAAACTTAAATGTACTTGATTTATTGACTCTTTGATTTTATTTTATTATCATTGTTGGACTTAACCATATTCTTTTTTATTTTTTTATAATCAAATGAGTGATAGATAGGGTCATACATTTAATTGGTATAATCAAACTATTTAATCATGCCTTTTAGATAATCATTTGTTATATAAAAATTACATATCCTTAATTCTTTAGACTTTTAAAGTTTATCTTTTAATATTTTTTGCTTTTAGTATAATAAATTGAATTTTAACCCTAATGATATGTGAGAGAGATCATTTTAGTATAAATATTAACTTATGTGTTTATATATGGTAGAGACATGAACTAATAAGGTGGAAATACAAATAATATTATTTGAGGTAATAGGGTGGAAATACAAATAATATTACTTGGGGTATTAGGTGTGTAAGGAGAGAATATAAATATAATGAGGAATGAACTCCCTTCCAAAACCAATACTAAAAAATAATGAAGAAAATAATACCACCCAAAACAATGTTGATAACCTAATAGGGATTGATGAAAGTTTGAATATAATTTTAATTATACTCACTAACATTCAAGGAAATTTGATGCACATAATCAAATATATTCATATCTAGAAAGTCATGGTTAAATACAAGAAGATAAGTAACACTTGGAAGTAAATGGTGAATAAATAAACCTCAAGTTTTTAATTACCCTATTAAAAAAGATCTCAAGAATATCCAACCTCCTACTTGTGCCAAAGGATAATATGGTGATGTTATTGAGGTATGAATGGTAAATAGAAAAAGTATTTAACCTTGCACAATATGAGTTCAAATGTTAAGGTTCATATTTGGCTTACCAATAGTGTATTATGCATCTTTTTTTGGAATCATATATGCACACTTAATAGATATTATCTCATGACTTTTATTTAAGATAATTTTAAAAATAAATTTATAAAATAAGTATTTAAGTGTTACTTATAAAAAAATATAAAATTATAATTTTTTTTTCTTGGAAAAATGTACCATGATAATAACATAATAGGACAACCAATTCATTAGTCTCTTATGTTATTTAAACTTTATACAAATGAAGATACAAGGTTAAAAAATATTAAATTGAAAATATATTAGGTTATAATTTATGAGTTTAATATGACCAAACTTCATACTTTAGTTGTGGTAAATAAATTTTCTCACAAAGTAGAAGAGAAGAAGTAACACTTTAAGGCAAGACAAGAGCTTAAAAACAATGGGTTGTAGTTTAAGTTTAAGAATCTGTTACTTATAAAAAAATATAAAATTATAAATTTTTATTTTTTGGAAAAATGTACCATGATAATAACATAATAGGAGAACCAATTCATTAGTCTCTTATGTTATTTAAAATTTATACAAATGAAGATACAAGGTTAAAAAATATTAAATTGAGAATATATTAGGTTATAATTTATGAGTTTAATATGACCAAACTTCATACTTTAGTTGTGGTAAATAAATTTTCTCTCAAAATAGAAGAGAAGAAGTAACGCTTTAAGGCAAGACAAGAGCTTAAAAACAATGGGTTGTAGTTTAAGTTTAAGAATCTTAACTCACTTAATGGATGTAGTTTTAAATTTTTAGATAAGAATATGAATTTTAATAAAATTTATAACTTGAAAGATATCAAAATTCAAACAATAATTCTCAGTCTTAAAAAAATAAGACAAAATAGAAACCATAATCAACCTCAAGATAATTTTTATAGAGTAGACATTGCAGAAAATACTATGCCTTTGTTATAAATAGAGAGCATAGACAAATATTAATGAAATAAATATGGAAATAAAATTTATAAATCACAATACAAGAGAGAGGTAGATTTAACATGGTTCACTCAATATAGACTACATCCAACAGAAATAACCAATTTTTCTCTTATTCAATCCAATAAATGAAGGGATAAACCTGAAAACCTCACACATAGTGTGTCATCATGATTATAATGCCTTCATATCAAGATAATATTACATATTAGGTCAAAAATGTACTAACATAATTTTTACTATTAGATCTACAACCTAATAGTGAACGGTCTAGACTTACTATGAAATTACAATATTTTACAATACATTTTTTCACACCCTACCCCCTGGACACCTATGATGATCATAGTAGGGGGGTGTTGCAATTATTAGATTTCACCTTATTTTTCTCACCCAAATATCAATAATATTACATTTAAACTCTAAAGGTTCTATTCATGGCTTATCTTAAATAAATATGTGGCTAATTTTTTATAAAATATCTTAATTTTTTAAGATGTCAAAGTTGAGCATTGTTATCCATGTGGTTTGTTGTATCCACACATAGTCCCAATGAACCAATGGATTATAATTTTAATGTCATTTATTTTAGGGCCATATAATCCTTGGGGGATGTATCACATAATTTTAATTGTTATTAATAAATTTACTTAAGTTTTAAATTTTGTTCTAGGCAATATATCTGATGATGATCCCATTTTTCTAAATTAAAAGTAAGGAAGTTATCCACATTCAAGGTGTTTCTAAAGCTATTATATTTGATAGAGATAAATTATTTACTTCAATTTTTAGGTAGATTTTGAATGCTACTTTTAGGATACATATGAATTTTAGTTCTAATTATCATCTAGAATTAGATGGACAAACATAAATTTTGAACCATGTCGTGAAGGGCCTGTTAAAAATGTATGTTAAATATTAATAGGATAAGTGAGAAGATTATCTCCATTAGATAGAGGTGAAGTTTGTTTATAACAACACTTATCACTTTGGTAAAAGTAATTTTTTTTTAAAGATTTTAATGGCCTTAAATGTCATAATATATTTTCTCATGATGGACTAGAGACTAGAGTGTTGGAAGGTATTTAAATTTTCCAAGAAAATGAAAAAATAATGAATCATATATGTCAAAGGTTTAAGGTTTATTCTTACTAGCATAATATTTATGTTAATTTATAAATCTCTCCAAAATAATTTTAGGTTATGAAAAATTTATTTTAAGAGTAAGATCTAAGAAATTTTCAATAAATTTTGGAAAGGCATCCAAACTAGCTCCACACTTTTTCATTCCATTTAACATTATAAAAAATATTAAATTGGTTACATATCAACTAGATTTTACTCCTTCAAATATAATTTATGATATATTTCATGTTTCATTGTTAATAAACTATGTGAGTGATCCATGCCATGTTATAAATTTGAATAATCATTAAGTGGAAGAAGAGGACACACTCCAAATAGACTTAATTATGATCCTAGACCATCATAGTGTTAAGTTATGAAAGTGTTTTTTTAGAAAACATGAGGTATTGAAAGTATAAGATTAGAGATATGTCACAACCCCATTTTTTAAATACATATATTTACTTAAGCTTATGTTAACTTTAAAAAATATTTTATATTAAAATAGATTATTAAAATCATGTTCAAGATCATAATTATGTTAGATCATACAAAAATAAAGGTTATAAACTCTTAAAATATTTTATCAAGAAAATGAGTTATAGAATTGATGCATAAATTAGGTGTATGAACATACAGTCATAAAATCAAATAAAAAAATGTTCCCTTATTTTTATTCCTAATAATATCATTAAAAATCCTTAACTTTACTCGAGGTATTGAAACTAATCTTAAAATAGTCTACATCCAAATCCAACAAGCCCAACTTGCTAAACATAACATGACTTCTAAATAAGCAATTAAAATTACAAGCTCTTATTTCATTTAAAAATAATTTGAAACATTTAATATAAGAATCATGCTACTACATTCTTTAAAGTATTAAGTTTTAGTAATGTCATGTATTGAGTTTCAATAAATGATGACATTAGTGAAAATATTACTTCATTCAATATTTCTAAAAGCAATACAATATAATCCATTTCAACCATCTTCATCTTACTAGCTACAAGTAGGCTATCACTTCCAACTAGAACTACCCACTTAAGTAATTAAACCATGATCTATAGATCTAGGGTCATTGCATAATATATTTACTCCATATACTAGTGGTATTGAGTGCATGTTTAAAAATATACAACTTCTATCACTCAATAACATTTAAACAATAAAGAGACAATAAATATTAATGATTCTTATTACTGACAAACATTACCACACAAGTAGTTATCTCATTAGTGTGAATAGTAGATTATTTTTCTCAACCAACTAAATAAATCCATACTATAATTCATAAATAAATAAATATTAGACCATTGCACAAGTACTATATAACAAATAACTATTATATATTTTATCCATTTGTCATATGTTCTAATTACACTTACATATTATCATTTTAATTAAAATATGACTAATAATATTTCAAAAGAAAACTCAACTAGAAGTCAATGTTTCAACAACCATGCTTATTAAAAATTTACATGAAACAACTTTTCAATTTCAAAAAGATTCATATTACTTCCAGGTTCACTTGTTTGATAAAGCACCCATTAGCCATATCCTCTCTAACTTATTTAACTTTTCAAAATTTTGAATAATATATAATAAAACTAATAAATATTCACACTATAGTCTTTATTTATCTATACATTTATATGTGTGTAATTACAAATAATAATGTGTTCATTAACTTGATCACAAAACATAATTGTTTATTAATTATGCATTTCTAAATATAATTTATTATTAACATACCCAAGAATTTTATATCCTAATCCTCAAATTTAACATTCCTCTTAACTAAAATCTTAACCTAGGTCAAATAATAATATACTTGCAATGGTTTGTAAATATATTGAGGCTTATTAAAATTTCAGCCTCTTTTATTTTTGTGGGCAAAGTATATCTATTAGGTCATAAAATATGTCTTTTATAAACTTAACTTATTAGAATAAATTTCATTCAAAAATTTAGAGACTATATTAATCTTCCACAACCATTTACTACAATGGGTATAAATTATTCATTACAAAACTACCATTTAAAATTATTTGGAAGAATGGTTTTCATAATTATATTCACATTCACTAAACTAAATTCATCAAAGAAAGATAAGGTTCTTACTTGCATTTCATTATTTTATAAATTTACATTACTTTTTATAATTCTGACAAATAATTATTCATAAATTCCTTCCAAAACTTAAAGACTATATGAATCTTCCACAACCATTTACTATAATGGCCATAAATTATTCATTACAAAACTACCATTTAAAATTATTTGGAAGAATGGTTTTCATAATTATATTCACATTCACTAAACTAAATTCATCAAAGAAAGATAAGGTTCTTACTTGCATTTCATTATTTTATAAATTTACATTACTTTTTATAATTCTGACAAATAATTATTCATAAATTCCTTCCAAAACTTAAAGACTATATGAATCTTCCACAACCATTTACTATAATGGCCATAAATTATTCATTACAAAACTACCATTTAAAATTATTCGGAAGAATAATTTTCACCATTCTCTTCACATTCACTAAACCAACTTCATCAAAGAAAGATAAGGTCCTAACTTATTTGCACTCCATTATTGTATAAAGTTATATTATATTTTTTTTTTATAGCTCATACATATAATTATTCTTAAATTCCTTAACCCACAAACATCTAAAATTATCTTTATATTTTAATAAATCTAATATGAATATACACAACAATTTAATAATATTATTTTCCGTGAAAAAAAATAGATTTAGGGTCAAATTCCATAATCTTCCTTTACATAAGTGTTATCCATTAAAAAATAAATCAATAAAACTTTATAGTTATGTAACAAACATAATCCATTCAATATTTAATTTACTTATTTCATTGAAATTTTTACAATATAAGCTACATGTATCTTCCAATCAATTCAACATAAAAATTATCATGTAATAATGTAATATTATAAATTATTAATAATTATAATAAACAATTTTAATTAACACTTCACTAATATATTATAATAAAAATTGAAATAAAACATAACCTTTATCTCTTTTCATCATACATATAGTGAAACTAAAGTACTTTATCTCTAATTAAGTTATAAGGTTACATCAAAATATGACATCAAAATAATCCATGTAATTCTAACACATTAAAGTAACATGTGAAAAAAACACCCTTTCCAATTTAATAAGTTCCTCATTAGTGGCCTTATACCATCCCATCCATTAGTTGGATGTGGAGTTATGTAATAGCGTAAAATAATCACCATAATTTTAAGCCGAATAAAAAAAAAAAAATAACTTTAAGAGAGAGAAATTATTAATGAGAAAAAAGCATCAAAACTAATGAAGAGTCCAATGCTTATAAATAAATTCAAATTCCATGATATAATATATGGATTATTTTTAAATTGACCTTCATAAATAAATAATAATTATTGTCTTCATTAACTTCAATTATCTGATATTGATATTTAAATATATATATATATATATTTTTAATAGCATTAGGAATACCCATAAGCCATAGTTACTTTGCTCGTCAACTAACCCAGTAAAAATAATTGAGAGAACCAAAACATAATCCATCATAACTCTAATACTTGGAAATAAAAAACAAAATTCTTGAGATAACTCTACTTCTTATCAAATAAAATTAAACACTATAGAATGACAATATTATGAAGTCATAGTTATGAAACCACTAAATCATAACACTCAGATGTTTAAAAATACTACTCATGTTTTCTAACAAATCCATGCCATAACATTTGATAGGATTTATCCAAAACTTAAATCAAATCTCTTAAGACCACAAGGTTTTCCACATCATATAAAAATTCAAATGCATTAAAGTACTTCTAACTATTTATGAAATAAATTCATCTTAAAATTAATATGTTGTCTTCACCATACCACTTGATTATCATAAATAATTTCAAAAAATAAAAATCCAATAAAATTCCTAAAATAAAATTTAAAATAGTCCATGAAATAACCTCTATCCAATTGAAATATAAACTCACAAAACCTAACTGAGTCATAATAAGACATCAATTTGTTATATAACCCAAAAAATCACCACTAAAAAATTATTAGTCAAATATAAAAAAATACCATAATACACCAAACCAACACAACACCCAAAGTCATCATAACACACATAACCATTAGGACTATGTTATTCCATCAAAACCTAGACAAGCTAAAAACATTATATCCAAACAAATTCAATATAAATAATAATATTTAGGAATGTCATAAAATCCATTGAAAATGTGCATTTTAGGTCTGATGGGAAGTCTCTTGACTTCCCATTTCACCTAATGTGAAATAGTCAAGATGATAGTAAACTATGCTTAATTGTAAAAGTAAACTAGCATCAAACTTACTTGCAATTCACCCAAGAATGCAAATACTCATGGTCTCTTTCTCTAGCACCCATATTTGAGCTCTCTAACAAACTCTTTTTTTTACTAATTAACACCACCAATCATTGAATTCTCACATCCATAATATCCAATGTTATCGACATAATAAACACCATTTTTCCCATTACATTCTTAGGTCTTCAATAAAATTAAATTACCATAATGACTAATAACCTTATAGACTAAAATAATATAAACACCAAATTTTACATAGTTTTTTCCAAAATTTTAACATCATCAAGCTAAGGTTTTGGTAGACAAATCATATAAAAGAACCAAAATCACCAAATGAGAGACCAAGAAGCTACTCAATAAGAAGCTACTCAATTATCGATGACCTTGAATATTAAGTCATTATGACGTAAGTCTTCCTTAATGTCAACTTCATACTTCTAGACAAAACTAATGATCACCCCATGACTTAGTTATTGTCCCCTTCCATAAATGTCAAACAACATCATGATCATCAAAAATCAAGCAAACCCAAGGTTATCATACAATGGAAAAGCCACCAAACACAAGATATGGAAAACAATATACACCCAACAGAATATTAAAGAGGCTACCACAAAGTGAACCACAAACTACAAACAATAAAAATATTGCTGAAAAAAGGAAATTATGACAAACAAGAAATAATGATGTAGTCAAAGACCTTGATAAAAAACTTCACTCACAAAGTGAAATAAATGAATAGACTTGAAAAGATAATTCAATGAACAAAATAAGACTTAAACTACAATATGAAGTTTAGATCAAGTCTACACAAGATAAAAATTAATATCAACAAGAATAATAAATGATCCATTTAAAAATAAAAATGTGAAAATAAATCTCAAACTTAAAACAACTCAAATTAATTTTCAAATAAAACATTATTACTATTGTATCTTTTGCTTTTATATTCTTTAACTAACCTAGATCATTAATCTATTCCTATAATCTTTTAAATAAAATACTATGATCTTTCAAATAAAATAAAAATAATGAATATAATATAATAAATTATTTAATGAATTAAATGTTATTATAAAAATATATGATTCTTAAAATACCATTATGATCAACATCATATGATTTAAAAAAGAGTTTAATCAAATAGATATAATAACAATAAATATAGTCTACTAAATTAAACTTATAGCTGATGCAATAATTGGCATGTTAAATAATATTAAAATGAATGTTAAGTAAGATACCAAGTAAGGACAATGCATCATAAAAACTAAGAGCATGACAAAATATAATGAAAATATATATAAATTAAATAAATAAATGTGTAAGTATAGATTAGTCTCTACATGATCTTATAAATCAATATAAAATAGATTAATAAACTTCACAAATAATAATATGTGTGTAATAAGAGAGGAAAATTCATGATTACGGTATAATGGGTGCGCAAAGTGAAAAAAGAGAGGAAAATGATAAAATTTCAAAAAGATAAACACATATTTTGGGTTAAGTATGTTTTTTTTTAAAAAGTCTTTTTATTCATTTTTGCCCCTCATTTTGAATTTTTTTATAATCAAATTAAAATCAATATAAATTATTGGAGGAATTAAATTTATATTTATATAAATCTATATTCATATCCCACATTCACCTTTTTTAGTTTTCTTTATAGTTTTTTTAATTTTTAGTGTATTAAATTATTATTTTATTTTTGGTAATGAAAGTAAGATCTAAATTTTTGAAAACATTGATTATTGTGATTTTTTATTAATTATAAACAATAAATTATATTTTTTTAAATAATTTTTATTTCACTAATTATATAATACTATAAATTAATAAATAATTACATCAATACCATGTCTGATTTTAATTTCTTGACTATGTTCTCTCATCTCATTATATTATGTGTATTTATGTTATGTTGTTTTAGGTACCTTAATATTATTTATGGAATAATGTTATCTAAAGTAATCCTCATTTTAATATGATTTTATTTCATTAGTATTTTATTTTAAGAGATATTATAATATTATAGTTGATGGATGGGGTGAAAAGGGTTATTTATGGTTCAACTCATAGTTTTATCCCCATTATTAGTGATTTAAAAAAAAGAGTTTCTAATTAAATTTTTGAATGGATTAGATATAATTATTATTCTCTCAATAATAACTATTTTAATAATCTTTATTAATGTCTATTAAAAAAATAAATGATATTATGTAAGCAAGTTATGCTCACTCTTTAGAATGGATAGTTATAAAAGCTTTGTATAGATTGGTGCCTCAAATTATAAGGCATTAAAATTATATGGTGTAGTATTTATTTATTTATATATAAAAGTTGTGTAATATTGATTTATTCTATTTGCTTTTCTAAAATGAATTAAAAAATATTAAATTTATATATTACATTTTAATTTGATTTGTATAAAGTAAAACTCTAATTTTAGTTTTTTAAATTGTAGTAGAGTTTTATGGTGTAATTTTTGATGTTATACTCTTTGGAGATTATTTATTTTAAATTTAAAATATGAATTTTTAAATATTAAAATTTAGTTTTGAGTCATAAAATTAAATTTGATCATGTTTAAGGCTTGTTCAATGATATAATTTTTATAGCACTTCATTAATTATTAAATGAGTATAAAAATAGTTTATTTGGTATTAATTGACCTTGGAATTAATTTATTAATGTATTATTTAATGTTTTTTAAGTAATAATATAACACAATAAGCTAACATCTTGATTTATTGGTAAAAATAATTTGATTGCACAATTTGATGCATATGAGAATATCCAATTCCGGGTTTTGTATTTTTTTTAATAATAAGTTTGTCACAAGTTTAATTGGTTTATAGACTTTTTCACATTTAAGATTTTATATTTTTATTGTGGCATGTATATCATATGGCCATTTAGTATAATAAATTTTTATTATTTTAGTATATACGTATTTTTTTACAAAGTATTATTGGATGTTCACTGCTTGTAAACATTAATGTCGGAATTGAAAGTTGAACTCTTTTTACATTGTAAGCTATGGAATTTAGATTTATAATATTTTGGTTTTGTTTGCATGTTTAATGATATTAAGTGTAGATAGATTTGAGTGTATTTATCATTTTTCCATTTTTATTGGTATTATTATTCTTTAACCTTTGTGATTATGATTATGTCTTTATAAATAATATAAATAATAGGTTTATTTTTTTTTATTGGTAATCATTTTTTACTAGAGTTAATAATCAGAAATTGCTTTTAATTACAAGAGTAATAATCAATCTGAGACATAATCAGATTACAATCTGTCTCAATTGTTGAGTATCACTAACAACCAAAATCACCTCCTCTACTACAAGTCTACAAGGCCCACCCACTTATTCTAAAGGAACCATGTTGACTACTAGTGTTGACTACATGCAATTGAATATGATCTATTACAAGTATACTTGATACTCACAACCAAAATCAACCTCACATGCCTCAACTAGAATTGAACCTTGGTAAAATTGGATATATCTAAAAGACTCAACCAACTCACCCCCATCTCATTGTAAATACCAAATTTATTATTATTAAATATTGAGTTTTTTCTTATTCAACCAAAGTTTCAAATTATGTATTATATAAGAATAAATAAAAGTTTTGACTGATTAGAACATCTTAATCCAAAAATATCTTTTCTTACGTAATTATAATTATTATATGATTGATTTTATAAAATGATAGGAAATTGTCTTTATCCTTAGAGGCTTTGTTTTTGAGTCTTTTAGTTGTTTTAAATTTTAAAATGAGTTGTATAACATTTTGTATTAATAAAAGTTTAATTTTTTATTGATGTTAAATTGTATATTTGAGACTAATGTAATTAAAGAAATAAAAAATAATTAGTTAAATTTGTAGGTAGTACGTAACAAAAAATGATTGTGTGTTGCAATTATCATTGTTACTTGATTATTTGTTTTCCATATTGAAATATTATGGTGAAAAATAATAACATTAAATTTATTGATTATAAAATTTATATGTTTTTGTATAATTTTAGATTATCATTTAAATGCATACAATTTTAATTAGTTATATTCGATTAAAAAAAATATTAAATGTATTTGAATTTGAATTTCAGAATGATTCCTTTCTAAGTTATTGATAGTTTTATCAAATAATATTATTAAGTGAATGGATATTTTATTATTTTAATAATAAAATAACATATTCATGGAATCATTTATAAAATTAAAATATTTAATGTATATCAATGTTCTTTACACGATAATATGAACATGTTATTGAAAATTACATTGTGCATGTGAGCATTTAAGGGTTTGAAAAAAAAATCTTTTTCCAGTTCATTCATTATTATATTCCTCCTTTATAAACTATGGGGTATGCATAAAATAATTTTAAATCATTCAAATTATAAATAAGGTGGATATATGATGATATAATGAATTTGAATTGGTCCATTAAAGGTTATATGTTTTTCGATGGCACAATAATGAAACATTGTATATAATTATTCATTTAATTATATATTTAATAATAATTATATTAAATGATTATATTTGATGTTGAATTTTAAATTACTTATAATTGATCTAAAAATAAACAAAAATTAAAGTATCAAGTTAATTATTATTTATAATAATATTGCATTAATCAAAATATAATATATAAATTATTGATTTTTTCAAATTTCTTTTCTTATTATTAGACTTAACTATGTTTTGTTGTACCTTTGATAGTTATATGAATATGATTACACAATTGTTTAATTTTAATTTATTGAATCAAATAATTTAAGCATGCCTTTAGGATGATACTTTGTTGGAAAAAGGTTACATAACCTTAATTTTTCAAAATTTTGAAGTTCAAAATTTTGAAGTTCAAAATTTTGAACTTGGGACATAATTGTTTTCAAAAATTAAAACAATATGTTTATCCATTAAATTTTAAGTGTTAACATTATATAGTTCAAAATATCATTAGTGATGCTCATAACCTACTTACTTGCATTCTAAATTCCATATTCTAATGTGACAGTAATATGATATTTTTTACATCTCAGTGTAAATCTTATAATATTTTCACAAGTATAACATAACATTAAAGAGAACTTGTATTAATTTGGTGTCCCCAACCACAATGAGTTGAATAATAAAAATAGACACTTCATAATGAATATAAAATAATTATATCATATTCAAACCTTTTTTTCCATATGATAATAAGTCATGTATTTCTTATTCTTCTATAAATATATTACTACTATTCTACAATAAAATAGAGTTAGATCAAATAAAACCATGATAAACTAAACAAAGTATTCATTTAAATTCCCAATAACTTTAATTTTTTCATACCAAACAATACTTTTTTCTTAAACATTCATAATTTATGAAAAAGTCACTTAATAAATGTTTTAATTCATAAATTGAAGTAAAAATAAAAATGTCATCATAATTCATTACCCTAATTAACATAATAAATCAATACCAAACATGTATAAATTAAACGTATATCATCAAATTATATTTAACAAGGTAAGTTAGAATAAACTTGGAAATAATGTTCATATAGAATATATATGTTCATACATAGTACCTTTCTAAAATCCATCTCAATTACCTTTTCCAATAAAATAGAGTATTGGTAGTTAGGGCCTTCATTTCATACCATTATGTAAAATCAATATTGATTAGACACACAAATTTCATCATTGAGTTTACTGACCTATATTGAATGTATTCAAATAACAATTATAAAATTGCATTAATTTCTTGTTATAGTCAAAACAAGGAAATCATAAAAGAACACAGTTAGCTCAATATCATATAATAATGCAAGGGTTCTACCCAAAATAAATACTCATAAAATTATTCAACTTAGTTAATGCATAAAAATCCAATTTTAACTAATAAAATACAATCCATCATGAGAAAAAGCTTCTCATTATCAATTACGTAGTTTACATTTGAATTCAAAATTTTGAATTAATCAAAAGGATTAAATACTTAAAAAATAATTTCATAATTAATTTTATTTATTTATCAAAAAAATATGATTCTCTATTTAAGAAGAGGAAACCAAACTTCCTTTAAAAAATTCACATGTTACTCATAATCTACCCAAAACATTTAAATACATACAAAACTCATCACCCACTTTTATTAAATGTTTATAGTTTCCTAGATGAGATAACACATGGCCATACACTCTATATTTTAATCTTTTCATCACTACTCAACTAACACTTATCAGAAGTAATTTTATCACAATATAAATTTTAAAAAATGTATATAATAAAATATCACAAATAGTTTTATCACAATACAAATTTTCAAAATTTATATGGTGAAGTAAAACCTTAAACTTTAAGTTCTTTATATTTCAAAATTCATCTCAATCAATACATGAAAACATCAAAATGATTTTAAATAATAAAATCACAAAAAAATTAAATACTATATACAGGTAAATAACTTTACAATATTAAATATTAAACCTCTTTTACATATTGTCTTTTCAAATAAAACTATTATACCAAAAAATAATTTATACAAAATAAATAAAAATATTATCATATTCTACCCTTATCTCAAGCACAAATATATTATTATTATTATTAAACATCTAATACATTTCTTATAAATGGCCATATAACACTAACACATAATTCTCAACAAAGGAAGTTAGAACAAACCTTAAAGTTGATAATCTTTATTTATTCCTTCTTGAAGTAGGATAAAAATTACTCAATATTCTATTCATTATGTATATATTATTTTAAAAATAGTTCAAAAAACCATTTACATCTATCATTACACAAAATTTCACATTAATGAATATGCATCTCCATCTTTCAAAATATAATTCTAAAAAAATATTGCAACACGAAGTCAAATCTATACTCTCACAGAGTTATTATATCTTGAATAGCATCCATATTACACCAAAAAAATAAATAGAGTTTGAAATTTCATTGATAATAATTTTCCTAAAACTTCTCTCAATGTCATCAATCCAAGTTTTTCTAAATCATTTTTTCTTACCCAAAAAAAATATCCCTTTCATCTTGGTGATTAAAAAAATAAAAAATAAAAACACATATGAATGTTTTATAAATATTACTTACTCATAAATTTGAGGCATTATATTAAAATATAATCTTTGAAAGTATTTATATAAAAAATATTTATATTAGAGAGAAATAAACATTGTGAAAGACCTTCAACAGGGGAATCTCAGAATAATCATGCTTATAGGGCCTAGTCTCAGGATGGATTTGACAGTACAATGCCTATGGTTAATACAGATGTTAAATTATGTGACTACTCTCATGAGACACTCTAGCCTTTGAGCCTTCTATAAAATATTCCTAAAAATTTAGATGTAGCCCCAAAATTTTTAGACAACTCATCTCTAGCTCCATATTTACTGGACCCTAGTGGCTTGAATCCCTCATGGGCTAACATGGTCAAAGGTTTAGATCTAGTGGGCCAGGTGGCTTTGGGCAACCAAATTTTCCTAGTTGATGTAGATAATGAAACTTTTATCCTAGTCTTAAACCCCATCATGGAACAGGTTGATGTGGAGTTCACCAAATCTATCCTTGCAAGGGTGAATGGTTTTGGACCAAACATTGATGCTTTTCAAAAATGGTCCAAAGAAAGATGGAAACCAAAGGGCCACTTGGAGGCCATTTCACTATCCATATACTTCTTCCTCAACTTCTCCCTCAAATAAGATTGCATTAAGGCTCTGTTAGAAGGCTCCTAGTTCATGGGGAAGGCAATTGTCTCTGTCAAAAATTGGAAGGCTGAATCGAGCCTAAACAATACTACCACGGATGATGTTCCCATGTGGGTCCTATTTCCTGAGCTTCCACTCAAATATTGGAACCTAAAAGTTACCAATGGGATTGTTAGAGCCCTAAGCCAACCCATTATAATTGATTTAGTTACTCTTGCACATCGGAGAATGGTTGCCACTTATGTCCACATCTTTCTATCAGCCAACAAGCCCCTTCTCCATGAAATTAAGATTAAATCAAAGTATAGGGTTTGGTCTCAAAACATTGTTTATGAAAATAATGTTATCATCTATCCTAGATGTGATGTTCCTAGCCACATACTTTAAGATTTCCAAAGAAAAGGATAGGCTTTAGAGGAATCTTCCTTACACAGAGACAAAGATGACACCTCAAAGAAGGATTCTCAATTGGAGCAATCGCTTAGAATTAGTTCCCATCAAGCACCCCCAAGGACTTCACCAACTTATAATCCCAAAGTTTCTCCTTTCGCTAGTCTCAAAAATAATTCCAATTCAAATTCTAGCATGCCTAAGTAATTTTTTAACACATTCAACCCTCTTTTATGAGTTTTATCTCGGTCCCCCATGATTTCTCATTCTTCTACTAGTCTAAAAGGTATGGAATGCTCTAATCCTTTCACCCCTCTTTTTTCATTACCTAAATCTAAGATTTTGAATGTTTTTAGTGTTTTGGGTATGCCCTCTCTGTCCCCCTCCCCCCACCCCTCTCCTTAGGCCCACTCTCCCTTTCCCCCTCCACTTCCCTCCCCCTTGTGCACCTTATCCTCCAACCATGCCCTCTATACCTCCCTCTCCCCCCTCCTCCTTCCCTTTGGCCCTATCTACCCCCTTCACTTGCCTCCCCATCTTTTCACCCTCATCTTCCTCATCAACCTAATCCCTCATCCCCCCTTAATTTTGACCTTGTTCTTCCCCTTTTCCCCCTCTTAGAACCTCTCCCCTCCTTCTCTTCCCAGATCAACCTACCCTTCTCCCCTAGTTCCCCCCTCTCAGCATCGACTCTATCCCTTGACTAGAAGAGCCCATTTTTTACTAACTCAAGCAACTCCCCAACCCCTCCCCCTTTTGAGGGTCCCCCTCCCTTCCCTCCCATTTTCCCCTTTGATTGACAAAAAGGTGGGATAATGCACTAAACCATTTCCCCCTCTTGAGGTCCCCCTAAGATGAAGGGCTTGCATCTTATCCTAAATCTAAAAGAGGTATGAAAAAATCCAATCTTGGTGTTACCCCTAAACTAGTTAGTAGATCCCCTATAATTTTAACTAGGAATCTAGAAACTACAAAAGAGATTATTAATGGCTCTCAACAAACTCTTAAGGTTCAATAGGATAAGAAATGAATGTTATCTCATGGAATGTTAAGGGCTTAAATGACCCCAATAAATAAAGGACTCTCTGCAATACTATAAAAAGGGTAAATCCTTCTATTTAACTTATTCAAGAAACCAAAATGTCTAACTCCATTCTCAAAATTAGTATGGCACATATCTATAAAAATGTCCATGTCCTCACCTTAGAATCCACAGGGGCTTTGGGAGGCTTGGCTATCTTTTGGAACCTTGATGCTTTGGAAGGACACTTTCTATGGAAATCCTCCAACCAAATCTTGATTTTATTCACTAACATAGCAAGTAAGGAGAAATGGATTCTAGCCAATATTTATGCTTCTAACTCCAAAACTACTAGGAATCTTCTTTGGAAGGCACTAGCAGATTTTTACAAGAACTATACTAAGTAAAACTGGATTATGGTAGGTGATTTCAACACTCCTCTCACCCTGGGTGACAAAAAGGGTGGTCTCATTAACCTTAAAAATAACATGTTGAATTTTAATGACTTCATTGAAATCATGGGGTTAGTATAAATGGAATTTAATAGAATCCCATTTACATGATCCAATAGAAGGCTAGGAGAAAAATTGATTCAGGTTCACCTCAATAGATTCCTGATATCTTTAAATTAGAACATTCTTTTTTCCATCAGACTCTCTTTTTTTCCTATAATTGGGTCTGACCACAACCCCTTGGTCTTTGAAGCATATAAAATATCTAAGCCCAAATGTTATCCTTTCATATTAGATAACATGTGGAACAATGACCCCAATTTCACTAGTTCCTTGAAAGAATGGTGGGGAGAACCCTTTTCGAGATCAACCATGTTCATTATCAAAAAAAATCTCAACTTCCTAAAAGGCAAGCTAAAAATATGGAACAAGAAAGTTTTCAAAGATATTTTTCTATAGAAAAAGGCCCTTGAAATGGAGCTTTCAATTATTGAAGAGATTGGTACCTCTAGGGAATATAATGAGCAAGTGGCTTCTAAGAAAAAAGACCTCCTGTGTCATTTTCACAATTTGGAAGCAAAAGAAGAGGCATACTGGAAGCAAAAATCTATATGTTTATGGTTGAAGGAGGGAGATAGAAATACAAAAAAAATCCATCATTTAGTTTTTAGACATAGGAATATTAATAGAATATATCAACTTCAAATAGAAGATGGAACCATCAGCAAGGATGAGGATCGCATATCCTAACATATTATCAATCTTTTAATAACCTTCTTTTAGAGGATGGTGAACTTGAAAATCTACTAGTCTCTTCTATACTATCCAACTTCAACAAAGTCTTCTCAGCTGTAGATAAAACCTCCCTCATCCAAACCCCTTCAGATGAGAAAATCAAAAGTGTTATCTTCCTCATGGATGGACTCAAGGCACTTGGACCAAACAAGTTTCCCCCTTTATTTTTCCAAAAATACTAAGAAATTATTCACCCAAAAGTTGAAGAAAAAACCAAAGAATTATTTCATTTTAAATCCATTCTTAAATAAATCAATAATACCTTCGTATTCCTAATCCCAAAAAATAAGGTGCCACCAACATTCATTATTTTTGGCCAATTAGCTTATGCAACACCACATATAAAATTTGTTCCTCCATCCTAGTCAAATCCATGTAATCCCTACTTGAATAAGTCATTAGAGAGTAACAGGGGGATTTTGTAGCTGGTAGGAAAATCTACGATGCTATTATCATAACTCACGAAGTTGTGCACTCCATCACTAAATCTTTAATATAGGGCATGCTACTCAAACTGACATGTGAAAGGCTTATGACCACATTTCATGGCACTTTATGATGCAAATTTTGGAAAATCTTAGGCTAAATCATGATACCTAGAAAATCATATGGAACTATATTACCACCCCTAAGTTCTCCATTATTATAAACAAGGTTCCTAAAGGCTTATTTTCTGCCTCAAGAGGTTTAAAATAGGGATAGCCCCTCTCTCCATACCTCTTCATCATCTTAGCTAAAACTTTGGGGACAAGTTTGAGACAAGCCTACAACTAAGGTCTGATAAAGGGCATTTTAGTGGCCTAGAACACTGATCCTATTACCCACCAATAGTTCATCAACAACACTATCATCTAAGGAGATGCTTCTATTGAGGAATCCAAGCACCTCAAATGTGTCCTCAACAACTATGAAAAAGTGTCCCACCAATGTATCAAATTTCAAAAGAATTTCCTCTTCTTTATCAATACCACACCATCTCAATAGAGAAGAATTGCCAAAATTCTTAACTTCCAAGTGGGTACATTACCTGTTAATTACCTAGGTATCCATCTCTTTATTGGAAAAATGGAACCCAAATTTAGAAACCCCTTATTTATAAAATTTAAATAAAATTAGTGGCCTAAAATGGTCACCTTCTCACTTAGGTGGGGAAATACCGTCTCATCAAAGCTTCCATTCAGAGTATACTTGTTTACCTAATGTTAGTCTTTAAATTGCCATCCAACATTACGTCCAAAATTTATATATATATATATATATATATATATATATATATATATATGTATATATATATATATGTATGTATATATATGTATATATATATATGTATGTATATATATATATATGTATGTATATATATATATATATGTATGTATATATATATATATATATATGTATATATATATATATGTATATGTATATATATATATGTATGTATATATATATATGTATATATATGTGTATATATATATATATATGTATATATATATATATATATATGTATATATATATATGTGTGTGTGTGTGTGTATATATATATATATATAAGATCTTGTGGAGAGGCATAGGAGAAAGATTTAAATTCAATCTAGTGTCTTGGGAAAATTTTTGTCTCCCTAAAGAAAATGGAGGCCTTAGCCTAAGAAGCATAAATTTTATGAATAGAGCATTATTGGCAAAAATGGATTGGCTCCTGATGCAAGAGAATGGTGAATGGACAATAATTCTAAAGGATAAATATCTGGAAGGAGTGAAGGAGGAGATCTTCTTGTGGAAAGAAGGCCCCACAGATGGATCCACATTCTATAAATCCACAACCAGCTGTAAAGATATCTTGAAGAAGGGCATCCTTTGGAAAATTGGTGATGGAGAGAAAATTGATTTTTGGGAAGATGTCTGGTTATCACCCACCCCCCCTCTTATCACAGGATACATGGGTTGGGTGGTATGGATAACTCAAGCAATGATGGGCTCCAAGTTAAAGGATTAATATAAAATTAAGGAAGAAATAAAGTGTTGAAGAGTCAACCCATATGAAGATCTTACCTTAGAATAATCCAAAGCCATTTATAACCTTAATTGGGCCTTGAACTAGACACACATTCCCTCCATACATAAGGAAGATCATTTTTTTAGAGAGCTGAAGATAATATCTCATACTTAGTGTCCTCGGTCCATGCCATTGAACTCAATTTAGAAGGTAACTAGGACCACTAAAAAGAATTTTGGTTAAGCACCTAACCCCCAATGTCAATTTCTTATTTTGGATTGTGGCACATAATAGAATCTTGACTATGGAAAACTTAGCCAAAAGAAGACTACTATCCCCAATAGATGTCGAATCTATTATAGTGCAAAAGATTCTACTTGGCACTTTTTTCTAGAATGTCCCTTCAGTCTAACTTTGTTTAATTGGCTTCTTAATCACCTCAACATGTCATGGGTCAAACCTAACAACATCATAGATCTCATTCTATAATGGAAATCCCCGTAGACCATTCCTTCCCTTAACTTCATCTAGTACCTTTCCCTTCCTCATTGGTTCTATTACATTTGGAAAATTTATAATAATAGCCTATTCCTCAACAAAAGGCACAAATTGTAGAATGTCTTCCCCTATCTCTACTAGTCCATTTCTAAAAATTAGAAGGCTTTTCCTTCTGAATATAAGGACCCTACTCCCCCTTCAGCCTTTATCATTCTCAAAAACTATGATCTTCAATGATATCTTTGTCTTTCTACCAAAGAATTAATCCACAATCAAACTAAATAGAAGTCTCCTCGCGAGAGGTGGGTGAAACTAAACTTTGATGGGGCCTCAAAGGGAAACTTGGGTCCTACAGGGGGAAGAGGCATCTTAAGAAATTTTAAAGGAGAGATGGTGGCTAATTATGAAGGTCCCATGGGTAAATAAAAAAACCATATTATCGAGGACAAGGTAGCCCTTTGGGGTATTCAATTAGCATCAAGCATCAACCATAATAGGATCATTATAGAGGGTGATTCATTGAACATCCTCAATGCCTTGAAAGGAAAAACTATACCGTCAACACCATCAAAGAGCTTATTGATGATGTGAAGCACACTATAAAAATCATACCTCATTTCCAACTCATTCACACTTACAAAGAAGGAAATGGAGTGGCCAACCTCCTCACCAACATTATAGTTGATCTCCACTATTTAACCAAATATCATGATGTAAGAAGTATCCCACTGAAGGTATTCAACATCATTCATACTGAAGGTACTAATGTAACTTAATATAATCATCACCTCACATGCGTATCCCTTGAACTCGATGGGGAAAATCCCAATTTAGTAGATCCACATTTATTTCAATTAAGGGATTAATTGTTTTTATGTGACTTTGGTAGGTGTTCCCTCCCATTTGAGCCCTATCTATTTTTATTGCATTCAAAACTTTCCTCTCTCTCACTCTATTTATGTGCTTCCAGAAACCATGGGTGGTGACATAAATCACTTAGAACCCACATCATGTAAAGAGGTACATGATTAAAAGAAGGTTTGGAAGAAACTCAATAAGAGAGGTCTTATAGAGTTTATGGAATGCAATAGTAAACACAATGCAATGATTTCTCGAGACTTCATTGTGATATCGACTAAACGAAAGGCCACCATGCAAGGCATCACCTTAAACATCTTGGAGGAATTTATCGATGATGCAATAGGTATGTCCTGTGTAGGTGAAAAGGAATTCAAAGACCAATCTCATAAGCAAGAATCCTTACAGTGATTCCTTGAGAATGAATGACTTCATATAAATAGAAAAGAAAGGGTTCCCTTGAGCTGACCTCCTGAGATACTAGCCATATATTTGCCTTCAGATCATGAGGTACATGACACTAGAAGGTAAGTACACTTCAATTTTCTCACACCATTTATTTCTCCTAAATCACTTCAATGGGTTTAAAATTATTCTTCCTTATTTCCTTCTTAAATCCCTAGAAAGCATTGTTTTACTCCACCAATTTAATGATACAAACCCCATCCTCCATAAAGGTCTAATCATCATGCTTGTTAAACATGAATAAACCCTCTTAGGTTACAAGGTTTCCCCCAGAGGATCCTCTTTTGAGGAGGACTCCTCGATAGAGGATCCTATTGAGGGATCCCAACTACCCCCTGAATGCTCCCTCCAAAATAGTTTATCCTAGTCCCCACCTAATGACCTACCTCTTAAAATATTATTTATCTCCAAGCCTAAACACATTGAAATTGGGAATCCTATGATTTTAGCTTGAAAAGGTAAGGGCATAGTGATGGAATAAATATAAAAGAACAAATAATTATTGAAATTTTTCAATTTGAGCATTTAGTAGGCAAGGTTTGGCTTGGCAAAGTTGATCTAGGACTGGAATAAACTTCACCAAGTGGTTGAGCCTAGTATCCAATATTTTCTCCACTCTACCAAGCCCCCCAATCCCCTATTATGAAATCTCTCTAGGTCCTAAAATCCCTTCTGGGATACCCTAGGGTGGTCCCCCCTAAACATACTCCTTTGCAAGTTAAAGGTAGGAAGTGACCCATGATGATTTTCCCTAAGGAGGTGGTTGAAGATAATAATACTACTACTGAAGACACTTAGGAGGGATCTTCTTCCTAGATCAATTTTAGTTTTAGTTTTTTATTTTCATTTTAAGTACTATTTTTCCTATTTTTGTTCTCTCAACCCTGGTTGTCCTATTAAAACTATTGTAATGCACTCTCTTGGTTCCAGGTCCCTGTAAAACCTGGTTCTTACCTTATAAAATTTAAATATATATATATATATATATATATATATATATATATATATATATATATATATATATATATATATATATATAAATTTTTTAAACATAGTAAATTATACATACAAACATTCAAGTATAAATTACAGTCTTAAATAATGAATAAACCATATAGTGTATACAATAATTTTGTAAATCTAAAATTGAGTCTTCATTCAATAAAATTTAAGGCATTCTCTTGTAGGGTTTAGTTTTGTAAACTATCCCTAGAGATGATCATGGCAATAAATATAATTTATATGAATTTTAAATTACAATAACTATTTTCATATTTTCATTACATACTACTATATTATTTCAAATATCTAGTTTTTATTAAAGGCAAAAGTGATTTTTATGAAAATAAGGACTCTACCCTTTACAATATAAACTGGAAACATTGTCTTCAAAACCAGATATAACAAATAAGCTTGCAGAGAAGTACCCAACAAAAAATAACACAACAAAAATAGTAGAAAAATAACAACTTCCACATCAGCTAGACAAAACAAAGATGTATCATGATCCTTACAAACTTTTTTCATTCTGTGATCTGAGGTTCATGTTAAGAGCTTCTAATTTCTTCTTCTCTACCTTTCTTTTTTTAGCTCACTAGTGTCCAAACTCCATCTTCCCCTAAATTTGATACAACAAGGATGGAGTCTCCAAGAGTATACATTGCTTTTCAATTTATCAGAGATTCCCTTCCTAAAAAATCTTCTTTAGAACCCAAGGAATATCCTTTTTCCTCTAATACTTCCTTCTTCAAGTCTAGATTTGTTTGGTCTAGAGACTTGATCTTTTCATACATTGAGATACCAGTGGAACCTGGAACAAATTCTTAATATGTATTTTCTACTTTTCTTGGAATGTCCTCATCTTCATTATCAGAAGCAAATATTTTGAAATGGTCAGGAAGAGCATTCTTCCACCAAGAGTTTCATTTATTTATTCTTGACGTTTGACATGAACATACCAAATGCCTTATAGCAAAACATTTTCTACATCTAAATGGTACCCCTTTATAGTCAAGAACTTGGGACCAGATCCAGTTTTGAACCTTCAAATCAATGGACTCGGGGAACTCAAATACATCCATACTAACTAGGATTTGAGCATAGGTAGTGTGGAGATAATATTTGTAGTTCCATCCAATTCCAAGAATTCTCCCAAAGCTGAATCTATAGCTGATAATATAGATTTAAACAAAAAATTAAGGGGCAAGGAAGATGCACCTAAACCGGCCTAATATTAAAAGATTCAGTTAATAGGTTGAAGGAAGCCAAGGATTCAATTATTTCAAATATCTAGTTATATTACACAAATATGCGTGAAAAACTAGTATGTCACATTGTTATCTATAAATGTTATTTAATCAGTTGAGTCTATATTCTAATAGAATTGTAAAAGTATATGCCACAAAACAATATTCTCACATTTAGAAGTAAAATATAAATATTATTTAAAACTATATCTTAAATTGAAATACTGTACTTAAAATTTAAACAATTAAAAACAAAGATCAATATCAATTATTCGAATAAGAGTATTGTTTTTATTAACCTTCTATGATGAGATTACCTTTTATTCAAAATATCATTCTTTCACCAATCATAGATAAATAATTAGGTTGCATAATATATTCATATTATTAAAAATAAATTACAATATAAAATGTCATTACAATAATTTATATTTTAATTATAATAATAATAAAAGCTTTCAAATGCAATCGAAAAACAATTCCAAAACAACATCAACTGGTAAAAAATATAATAAACGAAAAAAAAAAAAATAGAGCATTCCATCCATTATTTTCCCTTCACACCTAAACCATCATCTTAAATAAGAATCCATCCCTTCTGTAAATAAATAAATTGAAATAAAATCATATACAAAAAATGAAACACATAAAGATACAAATTTCTACCATAATTTTTTTATAAAACTATATATATAAAATAATACAAAAAATACATACACAACACAAATATCACAATGGTCTATAAAAAAACATAATATTAAAAAAAAAAAAAAAAAAAAAAGAAAAGAAGAAGAAAGAAAAGAAGAAAAAGAAAAGAAAAAAGAGGCCATCTAAAAGCACATATCCATTTATTGATATTGAAACAATATGAGGGTACCTAAAAATATTTTAACCATTCCTCTCATTTACATTATTAAGGAAGGTACCTACTATATCGTCTCCCAATAAAACACAGAACACGCAAGGAATGCATAAAAAGTACAAACCAACAAGAATAAAGTGGGATTTACACGTAAAAATTACACAACAAATATTTCATGGTAATGGCAAATAATATGATAATCTATGTGAGGACATGGTATATCGTAGAATAACCCATACACCATGAAATTACCATCCAATAACAATAACAATAACAATAACAATAACAATAACAATAACAATAACAATAACAACAATAACAATAACAATAACAACAACAATAATAATAATAATAATAATAATAATAATAATAATAATAATAATAATAATAATAATAATAATAATAATAATAATAATAATAATAGATCTCGACACTTGCAACTACAAATAAGGCATAGAAACAACTAGGGCATAGAAGGAATTAAGATAAATGAATTTACATATATTTCTATTTTTATGTCCAAAATTATAGTCTACAAGTTTCCAAATCTAAATCCTTGCCTCTTTTTCTTGACAAATTATTTTATCTATTCTACATCTAATCTTCCATGATAATTTTGTATTTAAACTTCATCAATAACTTCCAGGGTATTTTATGAAGTTTAAAAAGGATGTGGACAAGAATGTGGGTTGTTTTTCCATAGTTTTCCTATTCTCCCCTTATTATCTCAAGGTGGTATAAAAAGGTTTTGCTTATGCTTCTCTTTCTTCCTTAATTTCTTTCTTTCTCTTCCTTTTTTTTTTTTTTTCAATTCAATATTTTATTTTAAGGTTTTATTTCATTACGGAAAATTTTACATATATTTTAATTAATCATTACCTTATGTAATATTAAAACATAACTTTCATTAATTATATTTAAATTGATTTAAGTTTTTAAATATTAAAATGTGTAATCATGGAGTAGTATTATAATCTCTTGTTTTCTATACAATTTAAACATTTTAATTTCATAAGATGTATTTATTTAAACAAAAAACTATAATACCTTATAAATATAATGATAACACCAAAGTAACTTATAACCACATATATAATAAGAAAACACAATAAAGTAAAAAATAATAAACTTTCAATTTAATCATACAATGAAAGTTAAATGGTATTGAAATATTCTTCTACCTTCATTATTTCTAAGGACTAACCAAATGCATAGAGATTCATCCCATATTAAAGGCACAAATGGATTCATGCCAAAATAGATGATCAAAACAATCAATCAATAAACAAAACCATCTTAATATAGTGCAACAACAAATACAATTATGCATAATACATGGCTAATACATCATGCAAAAATAAGTACACTATATCACACTCAAGAACCATGTACCCATATATATTTATATTTTTAATCTTTTTATACATGTTAGACCCTTTCATTGATAGGCTTGGATCATCTTATTAAATTTCAATGTATGAATAATGAAAAAAACATAAATAATACTTGAATTATAAAATTCTGGTGGAACCTAGCCTTGCCCCATATTTTTTGGAGCATTTGGATTTCTAGAAACTTGATTATTTTTTATAACCGTGAACCTAACCACTTCTTTACCTTCAAGAGAATCATGGATTTTGTGAAAGAAAATTGGATGTTTTTTTTTGCCTCCTTTGATCAGCCTAGTTCCCCATATTTTTTCCAAATTATTAAACATTTCAATCGTGTCCTCCTAGGAAAATCCCATAAGTAGGGTGTCGACAAATCCAAGGTCAAGTGGTCTCATCCTCCTCCCACTTGGTTTAAATTGAACTTTGATGGGGCTGCCAAAGGTAATCTAGGCCCAATAGGAGTGGGAGGAGTCATTAGGGATTCCTATGGGAACCTCAAGGCTACATATGTAGGGCCTATACAGATCTAAATGAACCACATTTTTGAAGCCCAAGTTTGTCTATGTGGTAACGATCTTGTAGTAAATCTTGGCATGGAATATCTCTAGATCGAGGGCAATTCAATGAATATCATAAATTGTTTAAAAGGCCTGACTCAATCATCATAGAATATTTTTGGGATTATCAATGATGATTAAAGTCTAATGTCCCACTTTAAAGGGGTGTCAATAACACATGTGTATAGAGAATAAGAGCATTAATAAAATGGTTAATCTAGGGGTTCATAAAAGCTCCTTCACTAGTTGGTAAGGTAATAATTTCCCCATTGATGTCACTCCTTTTATCAAATTAGATAAAGAACACCCAATATAATGAAATGTTTGTCTTATTAATGATGATTTAAATCCATCTTAAGATATTAGATGTCAATATGTGCAAATAAATGACAAACCAGTCATTTTTCAAGGCCTTGCACGCTTGGCTCAATTTGGCCTCTCACAACAATAATTTATTTGGATCCATTTCCAATAACCCTTCCATATCTAAGGGCTCAAATCAAGAAGTTTATAAAATAATATTGTAAAAACACATTATGGGTGGTGATCATGATCGATTCAAACCCATCTCCTATGAGGATGTCAAGGGGGACGATTATGTCTAGCACAATATGGTTAAATGAGGTCTAGTAATATTCATAGAGTGGCTGGTTGGACATGATACAAGGTTATCCAAGGATTTTGCTTGAATATGGAAGGATAGAGAGGTTTGCATGCATGGTTTAAGAAATTTGATAATTGAAGATATCATTGGGGAGATAATAGGTATGGATTGTTCAGGGGTCAAAACCTTTAAGGATAAAAAGAGAAAGGAGGAATTCATCAACATTTTATTTAACAAAAAGAAGAAAAAACCCAAGGCTGCACCTCATAAAGGGTTTGCGAGGACTAATCTACCAAGAAAGTGGCCTGATGTTTGCCTATAGATCATATGTTATATCACAATAGAGGGTAAACATACAATAATATTCTCTCATCACTTTCTCTTGCTTAATCACTTCAAAGTTTATATTATTAGTATTTTTTATTTATTTTTGAAACCCCTAAAAGATATAATTATGAATTTCAAGGGAAATCCCTCGATGGATATAATCCATCAAGGGATGATACTATTATTAATTAAGAATGGGGAACTATTATGGTCAAAAATTATAATGAAAGTGATTAACATCCTCAGTTAACAGGAAGACTCTAATAAGGAAGAGTATTTCTTTACAGAGTCTAAATCTGATACAGATGGGAAGGATTAGATTGATATAATTAAAGCTAAGTTTTCATAAGAGGATTCCAAAGTGAGAGTTATAGACATTTAGATTCTTAAATATGTGTCACCCATTGCTAGTAAGGATTGGAGGGTTATATATCCTAAGAACAAGGAAGAAATCAAGCAATCACTTGATAAGCTATTCACCAAGATATCGATCTAGAAATTATTGTGCAATAAAATTATGGATGAAGTCAACAAACTTAAAGGGCTTCTGGTTCATAGGATGATAGAAATGAAGTTCAACAAACAACATGTATGAATTGATGAGATCACTCCCCAAGGTAACAACACCACTCTGAGAGACAAAGCAGAAGATAATAAGAAGGAGTTTGAGAAGGAGGAGGAACCCAAGCTTACCAATTTGAAGCGTAAGAGGCAAAGAGAGGAAAAAGACCAGTCTATTTAGAACTGCACCAGAGGGAAAGTGAGAAACAAAGGGGAATGTTCCAAGATCAAGAAATTATTCATCTATTCTGAATCTAATTAGTTGGTCCTTTTCTATTTTATTTTATCTAGTTTGGGGTTTTTTGCTAAAACTTACCATATTTTAGTGGTAGGGGTTCTTCCTATTGGGTTCTTGTGTTAGTTCCCTTTTTTTGCTTCTATTTCATGCTTATGTTCTCACATCATATTATATAAGAACATGCCCCTTTTAACCCAGTTGTTAATCAATCTAATAGAAAAACAAGATGTATATAAACGTTTGTACTATTTTACTCTATTTTTGATTAAAATAATAAATTATATAATTTATTATAAGTTTAAAATAATAGAATATCACAATGTTAAATAAGTAGAAAATTTAACAATTATAATTTTGAAAAATGTTAAATGTAGAAAATTACTATTTTTAGAAAATAATAGGGAAAAATATATTGTACTTATATTTTTTTATCTAGTTTTGTTTTTTAGTAGTAAACATTAGTATAAAAGGTGGATGTGCATGCTTAGGATTATAAATTATTGTGCAATAAAACTACAGATGAAGTTGACAAACTTAAAGGGATTCTGGTTCATAGGATGATAGAAATTAAGTTTAGTAAAGAACATGTAGGAATTGATGAGCTCACTCCCCAAGGTAACAACACCACTCAGAGAGATGAATCATAGGATAATAACAAGGAGTCCAAGAAGAAGGAGGGACCCAAGCTTACCAATCTAAATCATAAGAGGCAAGGTGAGGAAAAAGACCACTCTATTTGGAACCACACCAAAGGGAAAGAGAGAAATAAAGGGGAAAGCTCTAAGACCAAGAAATTGGTCATCTATTCTAAATATGATTAGTTGGTCCTTTTCTATTTTATTTTATCTAGCTTGGGGTTTTTTGTTTCTTTTAGGTGGTAGGGGGTTCTTCCTATTGGGTTCTTGTTTTGTTCTTTTTTGTTTTGCTACTATTTCATGCTTATGTTCTAGCATCTTATTATATGGAAATGGGCCCCTTTTAACCTAGTTGTTAACCAATCTAATAAAAAAAAAGATGTATATAAACTTTTGTTCTATTTTACTCTATTTTTGATTAAAATAAATAAATTATATAGTTTATTATAAGTTTAAAATAATAGAATATCATAATGTTAAATAAGTAACAAATTTAACAATTATAATTTTGAAAAATTTTAAATGTAGAAAACTACTATTTTTAGAAAATAATAGGGAAAAAATAGCTTGTAATTATATTTTTGTTATCTAGTTTTAATGTTTGATAGTGAAAATTAGTATAGAAGGTGGATGTGCATGCTTGGGATTATAAATTATTATAAAATAAAACTATGGATGAAGTCAACAAACTTATAGGGCTTCTAGTTCATAGGATGATAGAAATGAAGCTCAACAAAGAACATGTAGGAATTGATGAGCTCACTCCCCAAGGTAAAAACACCACCCAAAGAGATGAATAGAAGGATAATAACAAGTAGTCCAAGAAGGAGAAGGAGGAACCCAAGCTTACCAATCTAAACCATAAGAGGTAGGGTGAGGAAAAATACTAGTTTATTAAGAACCGCACCAAAGGGAAAGTGAGAACCAAAGGGGAATGTTCTAAAACTAAGAAATTGGTCATCTATTTTGAATCTGATTAGTTGGTCCTTTTATATTTTCTTCTATTTGGCTTGGGGTTTTTTGTTGAAACTTACCATCTTTTAGGTAGTAGGGGTTTCTTCTTGTTGGGTTCTTATTTTGTTCCTTTTTGTTTTTTTCTATTTCACACTTATGTTCTGGCATCCTGTTATATGGGAATGGGACCTTTTAAACCTACTTGTTAACTAATCTATCTAAAAAAAAAGATTTATATAAACTTTTGTACTATTTTACTCTATTTTTATTAAAATAAATAAATTATATAATTTATTATATGTTCAAAATAATAGAATATCATAATGTTAAATAAGTAAAAAATTTAACAATTATAATTTTGAAAAATGTTAAATGTAGAAAACTACTATTTTTAGAAAATAATAGGGAAAAAATAGCTTGTACTTATATTTTTGTTATCTAGTTTTGAGGTTTGATAGTGAAAATTAGTATTAAAGGTGGATGTGCATGCTTGGGATTATAAATTATTGTGCAATAAAACTACAGATGAAGTTGACAAACTTAAAGGGCTTCTGGTTCACAGGATGATAAAAATGAAGTTCAGCAAAGAACATGTAGGAATTGATGAGCTCACTCACCAAGGTAACAACACCAGCCAAAGAGATGAGTTAGAGGATAATAACAAGGATTCCAAGAAGGAGAATGAGGAACCCAAGCTTACCAATCTGAAGCATAAGATGTAGGGTGAGGAAAATGACCAATCTGTTAGGAACCACACTAGAGGGAAAGCAAGAAACAAAGGGGAAAGTTCCAAGACCAATAAATTGGTCATCTATTCTGAATCTGATTAGTTGGTCCTTTTTTATTTTCTTTTATCTAGCTTGGGGTTTTTTTTACTGAAACTTACCATCTTTTAGGTGGTAGGGGGTTTTTCCTATTGGGTTATTGTTTTTTTCCTTTTTATTTTGTTGTTATTTCATGCTTATGTTTTGACATCCTATTATATGGGAATGGGCCCCTTTTAACCCAGTTATTAACCAATCTAATTAAAAAAAAGATGTATATAAATTATTGTACGATTTTACTCTATTTTTTATTAAAATAAATAAATTATGTAATTTATTATATGTTCAAAATAATATAATATCATAATGTTAAATAAGTAAAAAAATTAACAATTAAAATTTTGTAAAATGTTAAATGTATAAAACTAATATTTTTAGAAAATAATAGGGAAAAAATAGATTGTACTTATATTTTTGTTATCTAATTTTGATGTTTGATAGTGAAAATTAGTATTAAAGGTGGATGTGCATGCTTGGGATTAGAAACAAAATTATAAATTAGTTTTGGATAGTTTTAGTATGTGGATAAAAGAGTAGAATTCATGTATCTATTAATCACAGACTTGTCATAGTTGATAGTCATTAATTACTTACATGAAATTATATAACAAAGCATAATATTGATAGTGGTAGATCAATAATATAATAAAAAATACTATTAGACTAGACCACTACATAGGGATAAGAATGTAGGTTGCTAAATTTTGTTGACCATAAACTTATCCTAGTTAATTGTGATGAAAAATTGATGGCTGTACCTTCTATACATGTTCCTGATGAACAAGATGAGATATAAAGATTTTTATTATGTTGCACAAAATTTTATGTTTTGATTTTTCTTCCTTCAAAACCCCAAGGGCACTTTGATGGTTTAAAACCCTTTAAAAGACAAGGTAGTGTAATAGGTTGATCTCACCTAAATTACCTCATGGTGATTTATTGTTTCCTTCATATCTAATAATCCAAAAATTAAAATCAAGCCCATATAGTTCGCATACCTATATTAATTATGAAATTTTGCTCCTTGATTATGTTTATGTACCTAGAAAAAGGGTTTGATACTTAATAATATATCTTGACTTGATTTGGAATTCTCTTGACTTAAATTATGGACATTCCTAGTGATTGATATTGAATTTCAAGAGACTAGGGAAAATTTTATTAATGTGAAATAGTTTTTGAGCTTGATAGAGGTCAATACCAAGTGGGGATAATCAACTACCTTTGACACTTATTTATAACTGAATATTTTGATAATTTCCCTTAGCTGAATCTAGTTAATTTTATAAAAGATCCAAAATAATGATTTTAATTTATAAAATTAGTCATTATTTAGCATGGGATATTACCAACCTAGAGTACAAAAGCAATCATGTCTACTTTGGGTAGACATGTCCCAAAAGATTAGGGACACTTTTCCTAAACTAAATATAGTTTGATGGTGTTTTTTAGTAACTTGAGCATTTCAAATTGAAAGTTGTGTAGTACTAATGGAAAACAAAGGGTCTAACTTGCATATGTATAAATGGTTTAGAAGAATGGCAAATAAGATTCATGTATTTATGTAGGTGTCATGTGGTTTAGGATGTGTTAAGAATTATTATTTTATGGTACTTTCATCGATATTTATGTGTCTATATACCATCCTCTGACTCTAGTGATAAAATTGCTATAAGAAAGGATAAATACTTAAACTTGAGTGTCTATAATACAATTTTTTTAATAATATATTCAATTGTGAAAGGCAAATGAATTTATAAAACATTATAACAACACATGAATTAGTCATTTATTAAATTTGAATTTTTAACTATTTTAACTTTTAAAATTTAATAATTAATAAAAGAGCAAGTAATTCATACACAAGTGTATGTAATTTAAACCAAATTTCTATGTAACATATAACTAATAAAATATAATTGTGCCCCCTTGTTGAAGTAATTGCATAATTTAAACCAATGGTGAATTGAAAGTCATCAAGTCCAAATTTTTAATAACTATTTTGGATATTTGAGTTTGAAATATGCATTATTCCAATTCTCATGAATGACAAGTAGTACCCAATGTAATAATTCAAAAATGTGAAACCATGGTGGGTTTTTTATAACTGATGGTAATGCCATTTAGTGTCACTAGACTCAAACATACATCACTTCAAACAAAATTTAGAACACACAATGGGTTTGATATAAGTAATTCCATGGCCCTTGAGCATCATAAAAAATAAATTTAAATTACCCACAATATATTCTAATCACACCACTACATATGGATCTAAATTATATTTATATGATGAATAGATAGTGTAGAATATTCATCCACCCATCATGAACACATTGTTCATATGTTTTATTTGAAATGAATACTTTTTCCTTTGAATATGTGTACATGAACAAGTATATTTATATTTTAAACTTATTAAACTCTTAAATTTGAATTATCATGAGAACAAATGAGTATTATGCCCCCTTAATCTTGTGATAAGTGATATATAATGCTATGCACCTATATGATCAATTGTAACTGTATTTACAACCTATAAATTTAATCTCATAAAGTTTTTGCATATGCATTTAATTTTTTATTAATTTATACTTTTGAATATTTAAAAAATGATTATATATTCATGTTATATGACCTTTTAATTTGTATCATTGTGTCAATATTTTTCATATGTTTGATTTATGAAATATTTCAAATATTTTAAGACCTATATTCTATTGTCGAATCTAATTTTACCTTACTTTGAATATTTAAATATTGATTTTTTTTTGTTTAACCCTTTACTCTATCATGAATGTTGTTTTTATATATTCCTTGAGGCAATCCAATGTTACTCCCCTCTTTTGAGATGAAGATGTAGTCTACAAGTTTTTCATCTCAAAACAAGAGTTAACTGTATCATTTGATACCGATATATGTAGTAATTTTGTCATAATTTTTGGGAGTATGTCATCATATAAATATATTTTTTATTAAATCATATATGTAAAATATTACATATGAGGCATAATAGTGGCACACACACACACACACACACACACACACACACACACACACACACACACACACACACACACACACACACACACACACACACCGTGTATGTATGTATGTAGCATACATATACATACATACAATGTGTGTGTGTGTGTGTATTTATTTATTTATTTATGTATGTATGTATGTATATATGTATATAGTCATGACATCTATATTAAATTAACTATCTCTAGAGTATACCATGTAGTAAGAGTGCATGATATGTATCATGACATCACTAATCAAGCTCAAGAATCTGAACATGAACAACACACAATGTCAAGAAATGTCACAAAATAAGGACAAAGTTTGCATATAAAAGACTTGAATATGTCTCCAAAACAAGGCCAATGGCCACACACAAATAACATTAAGAATCTCTTAAAAAGGGGACATGTTCAAATCATAGTGCCAAGGTCCTAAAATAATATAAAATTCCAAATTTTACACATACCAAACATAAATGTCATAGAGATGTGCAATAAATTTTACATAGAAGGTCCAAGGGCCACATAGAATGAACAACAAATGTATAGTGTATAATGCAAGAAAATTAAAACCATTGAAGGAGCATAGAACAAGTTAAAACTAGTCTACTCCATCAATATGTATCAATGTAATATTTTATCAAAGTAGAATATCCATGTAGAATAATATGAAATATGACCGACTAATAATACATTTGTAATAATGTATCTCAATATTGAATTTGAGGTAATACATAGGTAAAACCCATTATATTTTGACCTATATATTTATATGCCCCTAACATAAGCATGACCACTAGGTAGAATGGAATATGACATATAAGAGACCATTTATATTTTATATATCCTACATCACACACCATATGCCTCATGAAATGCATGTGTACTTAAAAAATTAATATTGTCTTTCAAAATATATGATAAATGTCAAATTCAAAGAAGTAAATTAGCATCTCATGTTATGTTTAGGTCTTGATTTATTATTTTTTGAAAAATATTTTAAATACTTTTGGGCTTTAGAAATATATGATTTTTATATTTTTTTTAAATATTATATTTTTTTACATTATTTTATTTTTATTTTTGAAATAAGTATAAAATAAAAGTATCAAAGATTTAAGAATAGAAGAGATGGAGGGATATAAATAATCCACAACATGTGTTAATGCATAGTGTGTAATATATGTGATATCAACCTAATATGGAGAAAGTGAAGTCAATTAATATGTTCATCACGGTATATGTATGTCACAATAGTGTATAACAATATTTTGTGTGGAGATAGAAATATATGTGCCCCAAAATGGGAAAGAATCAATGTATACTCATTGATATTTGATAATTTTGAATTATATTGGTGTGAAACATGTTCATCATACAAATATAAATGATGTTCAAATGGGGATATACCATAAAAAAGGTAAAAGTTTGATGAAACAAAGTCAAGTGGAAGGAGAAAAAAGATAAGTAGATAGAATAAATGTATGCACAGTTAAAAATATGGCAGGATTAACAAATAACTTGGTCCAATTGATGTTTTGATGGAGTTACTACATAACACATGTAGTCACCATCTAAATTCTATGTTAAACCACTTATTTGGATGGGATGTCATGGTGTGGGTATTATGTTGCTAGAAGTGTCATACCAATATTCTATTTACTCCTAATCAAAATCATAAAAATCTTCTTGGTTATGTGATTTGGGAATATTATTTTTATCACTATTTATATATGTATTTTCAATGGCACCATAGTTTGTAATTGAATTTTCCAATATCTTTGAATTTATGAATGAGCTATGTCATGTGAATATATTGTTTTAATAACTTTTATATTTTTTTGAATGATAACTCAATAAGTATGATATTTTTTCTACCCTTAGTGGATTAAACTATTCTTGATATTTTAATAATTACATCTTCTTATTTGAATGTTAGTAATTCATAATCTTTTCCCAATGTTTCTTAATGTGATTTTCCTAATTTTTCATTGCATTAATCTAATATAGGGTCAATGTGAAATGTGGAAAAAAAATCACCAAAGTGTTACACAAAACTAAATGGATCCAATGCATAATTTAAGCATGATAATGTTACCCAAATGTTATTTTCCATACCCAACATATTGAATAATTGCCATGTTAAATACCTTTCCAACATGATAAGAGGAAATATCCACTTTTGTACATGTATTTACATCAATGTGGATATTAAGAATCATAGGATCTAGATATGAAGATTTTTTTTTTAAATATTTATTTTCAAATCAAATTAGCCTTATTTGATGTATCTTTATTTTGACTATTCTCTGTAAGATGTCATTTATTTAAGATGTTGTCGTGTTTACTTCTAGTTTATTTTTTAAACTTGTCTTTTTGTGCTTTCTCCTATAATGACTACTTTGTTAAGTTTGTTTTTTATTTTTATGTAACCTTTCTTGGTTATCATGTTCTTTGTGTGACTTTCTTATTCTATTATTTCTTGTTGAAAGTTTTCTCTTTTGACATACTCGTTTAATAACATGTCTTGTTCACATTGTGTGGTTTATTTGGATTTTATGTTTTGATAAGGAGATGTGATCCAAATTGTAGAATTTTGGCATTTGCAATGGCTTCCTTAAATGATGTAACTCATATACATAATGATTTAAATTTTTTATTTTTGTTATTTTGAATTAAAACTGGAACAATTATTAGAATTTTAATATTGTCAATTATCATGAATTATATATTTTACTTTATCCTTGAAAGAATGTACCTCCATGGTAATTTTGTGTTGATCCATTTTTACCATATATGAATCAATGTAATATGTTCATTTTCCCACATGTGTGAATAAAATATGAGATAAGTATTATTTACGATTAATAAAATTGAAATTTAACTTACATAGTTTTTCATCTACTAGATACTAAATATCATTATCATCTATATCATACCAATATGCCATTATGAAATAAGGATATTTACAATTGTCTAGAAGATGGATATCTAGTATTATCTCTTTATTTTGGATAATAATTATTCATACTTTCTATGTATATTATTGAGTGTTTTTTATTGGTGCTTGGCCATTGTTTTACTTCACTCAACTAATTCATATGCACGTATTTGATTAAGTATGATATTTTTTTAGGTGGTATAATAAGATGATCCTTAAATTTTGATCAAGTTATTTTTTAGTATATTAAATTTGTATCATCTTTTGGAAGAGTATAATCACAACTACCATTTATTAATTTAATAAATAAATGGAATGTAAAAGGTACAACCTCCATGGCATGAATCCATTGTCTCCCTAAAAAAAAATTATAGTCTAACTAGTTGGGCATAACTTGAAAGATAATACAAACTATTTTGGGTCCTAAAAAAGTATAATGTGATGGATCCATTTATCTGACAAAGAATATTATCAAATCTTTTGATGTTATGTTTTTATTTTTTAATATTGTTAATATTGATACCCAATTTATGTAAGATAATAGATCTAAAAATATGTACTCCTAAACCATTTTCAAATAACGTACACTTGATTAATTTTCCATGTTTCTAAGATTTAATAAATAGTCTAAAATATTTATCTATGATCTTCTTAGGAGGTATGTATTCATTTTTAAAGGTTATGACCTTGTTGACATACTTGATTGTAATCACGATAGAAGAAAATGATGTTGGATGTGTATCATGTTGTGTTAACCAATATCATTTACCCTATTTTTGATAAAACAAATAAATTATACAGGTTGTTATAAGTATAAAAATGGAGAATATCAAAATGATAAAGGTGTAAAATAATTAAGAATTATAATTTTCACAAATCCTAATTATGGAGAACTGATATTTTTGGAAAACACTAGGAAGAATTTTTTTACCTTACAAATTTTTGTTAATTATTTGGATATTTAATATTTAAAATTAGTATAAAAGTTTAATTGTCATGATTGGGATCAAAAACATTCTAACCAATTCTTTTGTAATTGAAAAAAAACATGATTCATTTGCGTTCACTAACCATAGACTTATCCTAGTTTATTGTGCTAAATGACTAGAAAGAAAATAAATAAAGAAAATGAATCTTGACACTAGAAAATTAAATAATATTAAAAAATAATTATGTACATGACTAGTGTAGGAAGATAGAGCATAGAACACTTAAGTACATTACTTATGGAATTGTCCCAGTTTACTATGATTAAAAACCAACGGATGCATATTTTATGCCTATGGTTGTTGAGTGAGATGAGATATCACAAATTTAATTATGTTACATATAATTCACTATTTTATTATATTATCTTTAAAATGCTAAGGGCACTTTGATGCCCTAAAATCCTATAAAAAATGGGAGTATAATGGGTTGAGCTAACCTTAATCACTATTAAAACCCCACTAGGGTATAAAGAAGTTACTCATTTTTTTATAAATCCATATATTACTTATAATATCATATTTAATTATCATTATATTCTTCTATTAGACTAATAAATGCATCTAATTTAATAGTTTATAAATATGTTTAACTCATTGGTTAAAATATGATCCATTTAGTTTTCAAATAGTCTCAAATAGAGTATTAAAATTATATTTCTCAATAAATGACTAGCATAAAGAGATAGGTACATTAAATTGTAATAATCTTCAATTATAACTATAAATAAGCATACAACCACTAATGTTATAATATTTAAAATTATTCACAAGTCTCAGGCATTTTTGTCCTAAATAGTCATCAAACATAGTGTACTACATATTACATTTTAGTACTAAATCAAATATATGAGATAAAATGTACAACACTACAAATAAGCCTTATAAACAACTCAATGATCCATACAAATAGCCATGAGCTTGATTTTCAAATGATTAAATAACTAAATAGAGGGAGAGCATTATTAGGTTGATTTTCCTCCAACCATATACCATTAGTATCCATCACACCTCCCCAATGGGAGTGGCCCTTCCCTTAATGAAGGGGTAGATAAAAAGTAGTACAAATATCAACAATTCAACTAGAACTCATGTGTGTAAAATCTTTAATACATGAAGCAGTCACATATACCATGTAAATCAATATTCTATCTAATATTACATCATATATACATATGTAAGCTATAAAGTATAGTGGAATGATAATATTTTAGCTATAACATTATTTTTGCAAAATTTTGCATTATATAAATTAGATCTCTCATGGATCTGAGTCAACTTCACTCACACATACTCTCTACTAATGAATCACAATTTATCATATGATATCAAGAGGTAGATATATGTGTTTCGAGACATCACCCTCATATATCTATCACTTAATATTGAATGAATAATGCCTAGTGATTTATCATAAATAATCAAGGCATAATAAATATACATTGTACAATACTATCAATTAAAAAAAATGATTGCATGATCTATGAAATACAAGGTAAAATTAGCCACATTTCTCAACAAATCACATTATTTCTAATAACTCAAATAGTAATGACACATATATAGGTTTTAGGTTCTTTTCATTCAAGACCGAATATGCTTATATGTCTAAGATAAAATAATCCAAGTAATATATACACTATATCAGTTTCACAAATTCATCTCTTTTTCTTAATACAAACCCAAATAATATCTAATGTGATATTTACTATTATAAAAAATCATAAATATATCAAATTAACTTATAAACACAAAGTCAAGTATCCTCCTAATTTTAGTCAAGCCCCTAAGTCTCTTATATACTTTTTTGGACAATATTCAACTTTTAATGAGTATTTAATCATTTCCTTATTTCATATAAATCTCATGTTGTTATCTAATATAATTGTATAACCTAATACATATTACATTCATGTTCAACCATATTGGTTTATATTTTCTAAATAATCATTACAAAAACACAAAATATCTGAAAATACATTTTTAGTTAAAAAAAAATTCACTAATTCATAATATTCAAGTTAATTTGAAGTAAATGTATACAAAAATTATCCATTAAATATATATATATATATATATATATATATATATATATATATATATATATATATATTTAATGGATATATTGATGTATATAACTCCATTTAGAAGTTAAGTTATAACATACAACTATTCATAAATTTCCTAGTAGAAACATATCGAAGTTCATCTTTGGCCATAAAGTGATCATTTTATTCTTGTATTTGCACACAATAAAGTAAATTGTGTGTGTGTGTGTGTGTGTGTGTGTGTGTGTGTGTGTGTGTGTGTGTGTGTGTGTGGGTGTGTGTGTGTGTGTAAAATATATAGTTTGAAGATGCTACCCTAAAAATTAGGAGTTTTGAAGTGATTTATAGATCAAGTTATAAATCTTCAAAGTTGCTCTAGTAGACCATGATGGACCAGAGACTGTCAAGTTTAATCACATTGAATTTTGAGGTCAGTGGTCTAGAAAATCCAATAGTGAGCACTTAATCATACATATTGATATCAATGGTGCATATGAATTAAACATGTCAAAGGTTTTACATGGTAGTGAAAAGTGTGACAAGCTTGATAATTTGATAGAAGATCAATGATGAGAGATGGTTTGTACTTATGAAGATCAATGGTGTGGGACAAGTCAAAGAGTCAATAAAACATGTGGGACTTTTAAGTGGAAAAAGTACATGAAATGATAAAAAAGTGTTCCAAAGGCACATGAAGGTGAAAATTTTCATAATCATGGGAGTTATAATTAAGATCTAATAATAAGTGTTGCAATAGAAATACTTGGCTGATCTGAGAAGATTGATGGTGTGTATTTGGCCAATATTGCAAGGGTGCACAAGATGAGGTCAACATGTTTGAAGTTTAACAGTGAGTAAATGTAAATACTGAGATACTTATAAGAATATTTATAGTGTGTATTTTATTAAAATATGTGAGGACCTGAGATGATGGCAAAGTTTTTTAATTTTAATAGTGACTTAGTGACGATTGGAATTCAAATATTTTAATTTGTGAGGGAGGTCTAGTATGTATTTTTGTGTTATAAATTTTGATATCTATAGAATTTGACCATGGTGTAAAAATAAAATTTGTATATGACTTTAGGGCACATCAATAAATATTTATTTTAAGTTTTTAATGTTTGTATAGTCAAATTAATTGAGCTCCAAAGTTGACTAGGTATGTGTTCATGCTCTGCAAGTAACCCACGAAGGGTAATTGAGTTGTTCTTGATGGTATTTTGATGTTTTTGTTGGATATTATTAAATGATGTCATGTTTATTTAATGGAGGTTTTATTGTGGGTGTATGAAGTGATTTTGATGTCCTAAGTAACAATGACAATGTGTGTAATGTGTTTGTCCTAGTATGCTTAAAGGAGGCTCGGTTAATCTTCAGTTTTGGCATGATATGTTTAAGGATGAGTATGGTGGTTGGATAATTTATAATATATACCTAATATTTTATATATTATTTAAGAGATTTTTTTCATAATTTTAATTTATTTGGTTATCCATAGTCTTCATGTGGATAGTCTAGATCTAGTGGTAGAAAATTTGATTCTCCAGCTTGTTGACTTCATAATTACCATGTGTGGATAAGTTAGGGGGATTTTGTATTATAGTTATGATAAAATTAGTCCCTAGTTGATATGAAATAAATCCTAGGTGATGCATTAAATCACAATCATAGAAATGTGGGTCCAAATTTGGGATCCCAGGCATTTTGATAGTGTTTCCCATACTTAGCCAAATTTGCAATGTGGTAAGAAGAGCCGAGTAAGAATATTGATGAAATCATATCTCACATGTGTGGATGTTTCTAGAGAAGGTGATCCTATGAGTTTATTTATTTTTAATCCTAGTTTATTTTTACTAAATTTTAATCATGTGATGAAGTGCATCAAAAATATGCATGAGCTAAGTTGGCCTTCTAGGTAGTTCCAAGCATAATTGACTCTCTAGAAGAAAATTATAAGTGACCATGTTAATGATGGGATATCTATCACATGTGTGGGTTTTAGGATAAGATTTTTATATGTATGTATTATCCTATGTGGGGAGATCATATGGTCCAAATTTGAGATCACATATCAAAGCACAAAAAAAGTTATTAATGCTCAAATATGGCTTTTCAAACAAATTGAAAGTGTCCCCATATTTAGTTGATTTTTCAAGTGTTAAAGACTAGGACCAAATGGATATATAATGGATCATGGGAGATCATATAGTAAATATATATGGTGGGTAAAAATCCAAAGTGGTTAAAGTGTTTTTTGGTTAACAGAGTTAAAGATCAAGACTAAATGAAGTTCTAATGGTGCATGAGTGATCATACAAGATTGATCTAATGGTGCATGTTGAGAAAAATGGTAAGAAGTGTTCAATTTTTAACATTGATAAAATGTATAGGATAAGTATTTAATTATAAGTGGTTGATTGTATAGATTATTTGAATGGTGCAATAAGTATGATAAATACCTGACTGATCTATAGAGATCAATGGAGCTCATTGAGTCAAAGTTTCAAGATTACGTGAGATGAGGTCAAAGTGACTAAGGTTTAAAATTTGAGCATTTGTGAATATGCATTAAATTTTGTACAAGATCAAAAGTCAATATTTGATCTAATAATTTAGGACATGAGATTTAAGCTTAGTGTTCGAGGTTTAACTATGACCGTTGTCATTTAAATATTTGAATTTGCAAATGAAAAGACCAGTATCTAGTTTGTAGGCAATAACTTTTGATCCAAAAATAATTTCATAGTAAAGTAACAAAAAAATATGTATAAGACTTCATGTTGAATCTAATGAACCTACTTTGAAGATATAGAAGTGTGTAAGTTCAAATGTATTGATCTCTAAAGTTGACTATGTGTTCTTACATATTCTACAAATGACTCGAGAAGAATAATTGAGCTTGTGAAGATGTTGTTTTGATGTTGCATGGTGAATTAGCTATCAAGGAGTGTTGTATACTCCATGAGGATTATATTTTTGAATTATGAAGGATTAGATAATTGTATGTAGAATGAACAAAGGTTTAAAATTCAACTATATATTCACTCATGATGATTGTGCACATAAAATATTGTTTAAGCGATATGTGCTTAAGTAAAAGGGTACTGTGATGGATAAGATCATATAGAATGGGTCCATACTTTTGTAAAGTGTTTATATATTCTTATTATTATCAAATAAGTGTCAAAGAGATGAATGGGTCTCCATAGGACCTAAAAGTGACTTAGGCCTATTTGAAAGTTGATTGTGCTTAAGTGTGACCCATGAGAGATGCCTTAAGGGTGAAGGCATGCTTTATGGCAAATAAGGAAATATTATGATCTTGTTAATTAATGATTGATATATAAATTGATGAACTAAATGAGATGGTTTCTAGGCTTGTGTATGATACTTGAAGAGATTTATATGTGAGAAAGTTGGAGAGTGAAGGAAAATAGAGGAGAGTGAGAGTGCCTAATTGTTGGGTTGACGAACAAAGAAGATTAAGGGTTATGTGTATGATTTGTAGGTCATGTTTCTGATGATAGTATATTGATTTTATATTTTGAATTTGTGAAAAGAAATATGATTGTGTATATGAGGACTATTTGAGTGAAGGAAAGAGATTATAGTATGCCTATGTGAGAGGCTTATATGAGTTAGAGAGAGAGTTTGTGTAGTTGTTAGATAAATAGAGGTCCATCATCAGGCATTTAAGACATCAATTATAAGGTGGAAGTGTTCATTTTAGGGAGGGTCTAAATGAATTTATCCTCCTTATAGGTAGTTTCTTCTTGTGAAATAGGGTTTCACTAAAGACCTTTGATTAGAAGGAGTAGATTAGGGTTTTAGGTCAAAATAACTTGACCGAATAGGTGGTTAGAAGACTTGATCATCTTAGGGGAAGGTGATACTTATTGAACTATTATTTCACTAAAGGCCTTAGGTCAAATGTACTTGACCAAGGTTTTTGATCAGAAGGACTTGATCAATCTCTTAATTATGATCATCTTATAGGATAATAGTCCATGTGTTTATAGTCTTGAGAGTGGTTTTCTTCCCTAAGAGGGTTTCCCATGTATATCTTGTGTTGTGTATGAGATCTTAAATTATGTTAACTTTTCAGTACCATGAATGATTTATATGCTTCATGAATGATTATATTGAATTCTTAAGTATTTCCAAGGGTTTGGAAATTGAATTAGATTATTTACCACCACTGATTCACCCCCAATGGATTATACCTCTAACAATTAGTACCATAGCTAGGTCTTTTGGTAAAATTTTGATAGATTGAAGGTTATCCATGGTACAATGACTAGTCAAAATATGTAATATGGTTTCTCTACTAAGCAAGCATCGATGTTCAATGGATCAAGTTATGCATTTTTTAGTGATAGGATGAAGACATACAATATATCCCTAGGATTTGAAGTATGGAAATATATTTTGGATGGTTATGTTGCTCCTACTATTCCTCCATCTAGTGTTGTAGACAAGAAGCTATTTGAGAAAAACTCTACAACAAGGAATGTCATCACTTGTGGTCTTATATAAACTTAGTTCACCAGAGTAATTTATTACAAATCTACCAAGGAAATATGGGATAAATTAAAGACTATTTTTGAAGGAGATTCAAAGGTTAAGCTGGGAAAGTTGTAGAATCATCAAAGATAATTTGAGAGCCTCAAAATTAAATAAGAAGATCATATGGAATCCTTTCTACAAAGAGTTGATGATATTTTAAACACCATTAGAGGTCTTGGAGAGAACCTTAAAGAGGCTACTATTGACCAAATTTAACTTCAAGGTCTAATTTAGACCCCTATAAGTAAAATATTGGTTGTTCAGATGTTTTATAGGTATAATATTATGTCAAAAGGTATATCATAGGTCATTTGATGTCATTTAATATCATATTAGCTTTGGTCATTAGTCTTTTAGTCCTTATGTCCTTTTGAGTTATTTTAAAGGCCAAAAAGGGTCATTTAATGACTTATATGGCCTCCTTGGGAAGTGTGAAGATTAAAAAAGGTGATGTCACATCTTATGTGTCTTAATAAGTATTTATTAATAATTACAGACTAAAAATTGGGTGGTTCTTCAAAAGAAAGGGTAGTTTTCTTGGAAAAGAGAAGAGTTTGGAACTTGTATGGCCCATTAGGGAGTGTGACACATGGGATAAGGTCATGATATGATTATTTAGATTAATAAAATACATTCCCATTATTTAAGTACTCTAAAAGTGTCAAAATTGAGCTCAAAATATTATGCTCCTTCTTCACCCTTTTAGACACATAAAACCAATCAGCAGGTTCATGCTTGGTATGGATAGTTGGAGAACTTCCAAGTGAAATGAGCTTGGGAGGTGAAACTAAACTTAGAGAGATTAATTTCCATAATAATATTTTAAATAATGGTGTTATTTACTTTATGAACCATCCTCATGAAGTTGACTATGTTTTTTGCTTGCTAATCTATGCACCCTATAGGTTTTGCTCTTATTTGGATGATTGTGTACAATATAGTTAATTAGATTGGTTATAGATGCTTTTTAATCCATTTTATCATGTTATCCATGATTTTTTTCAAATTTATAAATGATTTGATATCTTAAAAAACTCACTATGTAAGAGGGTGTTGATACTAAACTTGCATTCAAATTTCACCCTTTATAGAAGGCCCCTTTCTCTTTAAGGGATTGTATATGATGTATTATAGTGTTTCACTAATTTAAATGTCCATGTTAATTTAATTATTCCAAAGTTTCAATCTCCAAGGTGAGTATCATTAAGGTCACACTTCATTAACATACATAGTCATCTCCCAGCTCATCCTTACTCTCAGTTATGATTTCTAAAGGCTTTGAGAATGTCCTCAAAAGTGTGATTAAAGTTTAAAATATGTGAGATATATTATAGTAACATGAGTTAGTTATTTTATTTTCAAAATTATAAGGAAATTACTACAATAATTAGATACAATATTTCTACTCAGGTTCCTACCATTAGCATGCACCCATAGGTCATATAACATAGTTCAACATTGAAAATGAGGTGTGTGAGTTTATTAAGGGTTTGAAACATCATAAGGTTTCATATAAATACCATGAGATGAGATAAATTGACCATTAAAGAAAAAACTTAGAGCATATGGTCCATTTCATGATTACCATCCATATGTAACTCAAAATACCTACCTATAGGTGTCTTCATGATCCACCAAGTATGTTGAAGAGGATCATTTTAACTGAGTAGGGTTTTGATAGTGATTAAAGTCTTTTTTAAGTTTTGGAAAAGGTTAAATCCTCAATAAAACCCTTAAAATATGCATCTTATTCAGAAGATCATCCACTATCTATTTGTACATTAGAATGGACACTTACATGTGTTAACAAAGAAGCTAAGGTGTCACATGGAGGATTTTGGACAAGTTAAAAACTTTCTTGAATACATAGAATGCAGTTTTGATTATAAAAAACCTATTTGAAGTGTTAAATTGGTAAATGAAAGTGTGGATCACCTTTTAGGGTAAAATGACTATGTCTAGGGCTCTTTTCCCCAAAAGATGAAAATAGAGTACCTTGAGGTTTTGTTGATATCTCATAATAGGGTTAAAAATACCTTTTATGCCTATCGATGACCTTATATTTAAGAATACATATAATACAAGGACTTGGTAAATTTTTAAGGGTAGAGGGTTGATGGAGATTGATTATTTGGGGCCTCAAAGTTTCCCATTTATGTACTATAACCTAGGGCTGAGTCCAAAAGAAGATTTTTTACCCAAGTTGGAAGTATTGGGCCATGTATTCACATTTGTATGGTCATATATGGTTTAAAATATCATTAATGGCATAAATATCATAAAATGAGGAGGATATACTATATTTCACTTCCCATACACACCTACAGGGTTCTCTTGCCTGAGAAGTTGACCTACAGCTGGTTGCAAGGTTGCTAGAAATCCATAGTATGAGCTTGGAGGTGGAAACATATTTCCATGTTTAGTAATGTTTTTGAGTTGATAGGAAATTTTATTATAATAAAAATCAATATTGAGTTACAGAACTAGGTCTTTTTACATAGTAAGTACATTTGTAGGCATGTCTTGGCCTAAAAAGACCACCTACAACTAGATGTGAAACCATATTTCATCCTTGAAAATATTTTATCTATAGAGAAAACAATTTTGGATAAGGATGAATGTTCCTAAGACCTATATTGGATTGAAAAGGCATTTCATAGTGATTCCAAAGATGGTTTATGCCTACAATTCTCTTACTTTCCCCAACAATTGGTAGCTACAGTCAACTATAGCTAGAAGTGACTCAAATGTTGATTTTTCTAAGTTTTAGGCATAACAAGTGAATAGTATAGTTTGATAAATAACTATGGGAAGACCTTATATCAATGTAAGTATCTCTAGATGTGTCAAATGCACCTATAGGTAGGAGAAATGTACAAACTATATCAGCTTATTAGTTAGACCTAATAGAGGAAATCATGGTTGGAAATGCAAATGTAGATGATTAGTAGGAATAAAAATCACTTATACAGGGATAATATATACTCCATTATACACAAAAAACATGGAAATAGGTAATAAGCATCCCTAATTAAATACTCATAATCTACATGAAAAACCCCTACATAGTTTGCCTTCCTAGGGATTTATTTTGGAGTTTTGATGAGTTTGGGCATTAGATGACATAATAAAAATATGAATTTTGGTGTATGAAGTCCTAAAAACTAGAATAATACCCTACAGTATTCTTATGTTCTGAAAAAATAGGAGAGGTGCCCTTTGTTTTATCTCAAATAGAGGGCACTCCCCTTATGCATAAACTCTAGAAGGTTTGAGAAAGAGGGACAAAGGAATTTACTAGGATATATTTGGATCTTGAGGAGAGGTTTTGAAATTTGAAAAACACAAATTAAATTATTAAAAACATCACACAAAATAAGATTACTAACCTGGGTATTCCAAAACCTCAAGTATGCATATAGGTTTGTTTGAGGCCTAAAAACCAATTAGGTGTCTAGCATCACTTCCAGCCCTTAGTGATATTTATACCATATTTAATCATGTTTATAAGATGAATTTTTATGTTTATAATCTATTAGGATGTAGAGGATGTCACAAGGGATTCATATTTTATCAACATTAGGCCTATGTGAATGGAAGAAAGGGCTCGAATGGGTAACCTTGAGTGCTCATACCTCTCTTGGTGATTTGCATCGGGACATAAGAATATTGGAGAAGTTTAAAAGGGTCCTATACATTGATCTTATGGAATGTTTTTGAAAATTCAATTTCCCATCTTTATGAACAAAGCATAAGAAGGTAAAATAGGCCTAGACTCACCAAAACCCTTGCTACTGACCTGATGAAGGAAATGAGGATGGGAAGATGATCTGATGAAATATTTTGCCTAGAATTATGATTTAAGGTTGTATAATACTTAGTCAGGCTCCCTACCATTAATATTAGTTATATGGAATTTGTATGAACATGGTACAAAATTTGTTTTTTTGACTATTTTTTACATTGTGCAGGTTCTAGGGGTTCCAAGAGATGAAACCAACTTTATGATAAATATTAGTAATTAATATAACTCTAAATGTCCATTTCATTCCTTGGAAAAACTACTAAATGTGTTTATGATTTACTTCATCTCAACCAGTCAAAATTTGCATAGTGAGAATGATGGTGAGAAGTGTGAAAACATCAAGTGGATGGATTTTTAAGTTGTGTCTGAGTAGTCTAAGGCTATAGAGAGTCTTAAAAAGTGTCATATACTCCTTCAAATTATTTTTCTTGGAAAACCACTGCAAATTTTGAGGCTAAGTGTGAGGGGTGATTGTGAAAGGAGTTTTTTAGACTATAGGTAGTGATGTCTCACTTCTAGAAGATTTTAGATGAGTATAACTATAAAAAATACATGAATATTCATGTATAAAAACCTTAAATATGATTCCAATCATCATACCTATCCATAATAAATTTTGGGACATTCAAAAATGGCTAAATCATGAAGGCAATTTTCTAAGCCAGAATGAGAACTTCTACACCACATTTCAAGAGTTTCATGATTTGGCATGACACTTTTGCTTATTGAAATCACATCATTCATTTAAAATTACATTCTCATGTACAAGTAACTTATTTACTTAGCTTTGAAAGTGTCCTTATGACCTTTGGACTTATCTCTTCTCCTCTCTCTCTCTTTCAAGTTCTATAAGAACTAGCCATTTTGGCCTTTGTAAACCATGATCCACCTTAGTATGGTGAAGACCTACTCATTTTCATACCATGGATAAATAAAGACAACTTATTTTTAACTTTTCCATGACTTTTCATAGTGTATTTCACTTAGATTATTGATCTTTCTTAGTGATGACTTGTTGTTTCCTTAACATTGTTTTTTCATTCTCTCACCTATTTGTAGTTAGAAAGCTTATTCTTGTATGGCATGTGAAGTGTTTTATGATGTTTCAATATTTAGTTAGTTAGTCTATTCAAATAGTTTCATTATAGGCCTCTTTCTAATCCTCTTAGCCTAAACATTCATAAAAACCTCATAGTGTAACATTAATGCGAGAAGATGTAGATTGGAGAAGTGTATATTTGGTTAGTCTCTTGTTCTCATGTGTAGCATGTAACTGGTTGGTATTCATCAAATAATTTTGTGTATCACCTTCCTTAGGATATTTTTATTTCAATTTTCACTTTCCCTTTTCCCTTACAAGTTTAGGTGTAGCAGTGATTTACAATTGGTACATCGAGGGAGCTAGCCCTATCTAGAGATTCACCTAATTCTTAGGCTCACCCATAGCCTAGAGGTGTTTCAATTGTGCCACTTGGATGAGGAGAGATGATACATCTCATCAAAGGGTGAAAATCCAAGTGAAAACAACTATTGTAGTTAAAATATTGTTAAGGTATCTATCCCTCAAGTTTGATCCAAAAGTATCTGCTATAGAAGAAACTCATTATCTTACTTAGTTGAAGACGTTTCAATTGCATGGCACCCTTACTGCATATGAGATGAAAGTAAATTATGATATACCACAAAAGAAGGAAATAACATTCAAAATAGAGATGCATCCAAAAAGCAAGTTTTAAGGTAAGAAACCCAAGGAAGATGACATTTTTGATATTGATGAAGATGAACTAATTATTTTGTTTACAAAAAAATTAAAAATAGGTTCAGGCAAGTATAAGGGTAAGATACCTTTCAAATGCATCAATTCTAGAAAGTTAGAACATTTTTATAATAAGTTCTCTCATAAGTACAAGAAGTATATTGATGAAGAGCATGATCAAGGTCATGATGATAGCAAGAGATTATTCAGGTCTAATAAAAACAAAAAGGGATTTGGTAGGTTTGACAACAAGATGTATTCCCAAGATAAGAAGAGTCTCATCAGAAGAGAGTGAATTCAGTAACTTAGAGTATGATCATGAATATTATGGTCCTATTTAAGATTAATACATGTTTATGGATGAGTAAAGAAGTTTTTCACATTAAAAGGAGTATAATTGGAGTGATTCAAATGATGATGAAGATGAGGTGGACTATGAGACTACATTGATAAATGCTCATGAAGAGCCAGAGATTGAGAATAAGATCAATAATAAGATGAAATCTAAAAGTAAGGACTTTGAGGATAAATTGTATGTGTTTCAGGCAAGAATGTATGAAAATGCTAAGGAACATGAAGATATGGTCAAGCATCTCAGTTGTTAATTGGAAATCCTATCTACAAGCCTAAAAGCTAAAGAAGATGAATGTGCAAGGTATGTACTTGAAAATGAGTCATTTACATATGAGTTAGATGAGATATCTAGTAAAGTAATGTCATATATGAGATTTTAAAAGAGATCAAGTGATCTAGACAACATTTTGAATGATAAAAAGCATACAAGTGATAAGATTGGTCTTGGATACAAAGAAGAACAAGAGAATGAAACTCAAGACAAGTTAAAGACTAATGTGAATAAGGACAATCAGCATTTAAAGACGAATCATGAGATAAGGAACAATGGTGCAAATAGATTGAAGATAAATAAAATCAAAAAACCAAATGCCATGAGGTATACAAACTTCAATGGTCACTACTATACTTGTAATCAGTTTGGGCATATATTTATAGAATGTAGAAGACCTATTAAGAATGAATTTACATGGAACTATGATAGAGGTCATTAGTCAAAAGTTTTAATAAAGGTTGAGTGTTTTAACTATCAAGATGTGGGACACTTTGTAAAATGTTGTCCATTTAATGTAAGACAACCTGATTTTCCTTCAATAAATGTTAAGTGCTACAATTGTTATGACATAAGACAAATTGCAGGATTTTGTCCAAATTTGGAAAGGTGAAAATATATTTTTGTAAAAAATATGGCGTGCTTCAACTATGAACAGAGAAGTCACATTTATAGGTTCTAGAATCAAAGGCCTACAAGTTTAGAATAGGTTCAATCAGGATCCCAAAGTACATGGAATAAGACAAGTTAACTCGTGGAAACTAAAGGTTGTAAGTAGGATTTATGATGAGTTTGAAGGTCCAAGTAATATGTTTGATATGGTGCATAATTCTTCATAAGTTTTAGAGTAACTAGTATTCAATTCACAATTAGATATACTTATCTTGATTAGAATGAATAAGGAGAGTTACCATAGACCTATACCTTCTACTTCATTTAAATATCAACCCAAGGATGTAGACTTGATAGGATGATGTAACTATATGTGTACACTCAATCTTCTAATTTTACCTTCTTCTAATTGTTATCTAAGATGTTGAAGTCATGTAGTAAATAAAATGTTGGAAATTAAACATAAACAAAATATTATGAAATAAATGCTTATGCATTGGAATCTTCCTTAAACAAATCTAAGGAAAAATGTAAATCACACAATTCAAAAATGAAACATACAATGCATAAAGAAATCAAATAGCATGCTTACCTATTAAAATGGGTTAGATTATTGTTGTAGACTTCCAAAGTGGTCCCTTTTTCATTATGAATCCAACTTCAATCGTTCCTCTCACAACACTTAATTAAACTCGGAAATGCTTGCTCATATTAATCAAAAATACAATAGTGAATTGTTGCAAGAAATTATAATGAAACTGATAAAATACACTTTTGATAATCTCTAATCAACATATACTATAAATCAACTTTGTTGGTACACACACACACACACACACCATAGAGAAGATTATTTTATACAAATATATATATATATATATATATATATATATATATATATATATATATATATATTCTAGTCTAAAATACATTTGTCTTAAGATAACCAAAATTGGCTCTTTTTACTAAAGACATCTTTATATGAATTTTAAAACATTGTTGTAGGATTAAAAAAAACTATTTAAACTTTCAACTACTTTTTTATCTGGCTCCATGGATGTGATGGTTGTTTCTATGAGTCAATTTTAAGAGGGATCAAAATCTATTCATTTGTGGCTTTGGTCATGTAGTGGCTATAGGATAATCTGTGTAATGAGATTCCTTTGCTGTAGGATGTTTCACGCTATATACCTATTTCTCCAAAATATTCTTAAAACACATTATATAAAAATCATCATAAAGAAATAGATACATATCATATATTTAAATCCAATACATACTTCTAACTATTAAAAGAGTATAGAAACATAATGATATTTTTAGTATTATGGCTATATGCAAAAGGAAACTTATGAGAAAGTGTTCAAAACCATGGTTAACAAGTAGGATGAGTACAATAGATGATGACAAAAACAAAATATTTTTGGGGCTCATCACACCCCCGACTTAATATATTTCTCAACCTCAAGAAACAAACTTGTTCATTCTCATTTTGAAAAGAAATTTAAAATCCATGCGATATATGGCACCACTAGCAAGGTGAGCATAGAATCCATATCTTTATTCAAATGGTTGTCATATTTAGACTTCCCTAGCTTCATCCATTGGGGCCTTATCCTAAAAATATATAATAGGATACCAAAATAGATGGGGCTAGAATTTTAGGTTCAACAAATGAGATCCCATTTCTCCTGTAAGCCAAATATATTTTATGATCCTGTTAAATGTTGTGTTCAATTTAAAAGGGGAATATGGCTCTTTCTTTTTTAGTGTAGGAGTGAGCTCATTAAATAATTCATTATAGGACTCTTTGGATGTAATAACAACATAATTTCTCAATTCTAAATAAAAATCTAGGGCTTCATCACAATTCTTTTTTAACCAAACTCTGACTTCTTTCTTCAACATGATATTATCCCATTCAACCAATACAACATCAGGTGCCATTGATTCTCTCTTAATAAGTAGTTAAATTTTAATCTCCTTTTCCTATATTTAGATAATTCTCTTCCTCTTCTTTGCTCATTCAACAAATATGATGAAAATTCATTTATTTAGACATCTCCAATATATATATTAGGGTTTCACTCTTTGTTATAAAAACAACATAATTATGAAGGTAGAAGTCGCACAATTATGCTTTGTCTTCTTGTGAACTTTATTTATAGATAGAAAATAAGGAAAGGGGATCAATTAATTCATGAGGCATATCAAAATAAATTCTTATAAATTTAAACTTATGTCATTTCTCTTTAAGGTATATTGAATAAACTCTTACAAGAGGCCTGCAGTCAAGGAGCTCTTGGGTAAGACCAGCCATATCTTCAATTTTTTGGTTTAGTTTGGAATCATCTCTTCCTTTAAATTATTCTCTTATTTCAAATTTTTATATTCTTTTCTCAATTCCTTCAAAATTTTAGCCATCCAATTCATCAATTTATAATATATTACAAATGAGAAATGGTACATGACTTCTTGGGTAGTTGTAGGTTATTATTGTTGATTTATCTCTATAGAAGGTTGTAAAATAATGACTATAGGATGGTCTTCAATAGAGGGATACAATTGGGAAGCTACCAAAACAAGCACATTTAGTACTCCTCTAGACTAATCCTATATCTTCTTTCTTAGTCTCTCAGTTTATTATAAGGCTTGTTCTAGAGTGGGAAATTCCATTTGTATAATAGGTTGCTCCAATTATTCTGCTTCCTCCTACATTGGTTCCTCATGAAACTCTTCAAGATTATAATCTAATTTTTATGCCTCTTGGTTTTATTTTAAATAACATTATCCCTCATTTATTTTATCCTCTAGAGATTAATCACTACTAGTAGTCATTCTTCTTTATATTCTTCATTACTTTTAATAATACAAGAAAATTTAGTTTTTATTTTTATTCTCAATCTGTAGGATCTATGAGGAGTAGAGGTTATCTTGGGATTTTTTAGAGAATATGGAAGTTCTTCCTTAAACTCTTATGAATTATGTTGGAGAATGAGTTTCTTCCTCTTTTTGGATTCTCTACCTATGGAAGTCCTTTATTCAGTCCTTGTTGTAGGTTCTTGTGTTGTTACAAGATCTTCTTCTATAGGTTTTTGTGTGGTTGAAAGAAGGCCTTAATTTGATCTATATTCTTCAACTTATAATTCCTCTTATATTTCATCTCTTTCTCTGTCACTTTTTATATTTCTTGGTACTTAGAGAAATTCTTCCCAACTTATGTTGGGTCTAGTCCTTTACAAATAGTCTTGAAAAATCAACTAAATTAAACAATGATGAAAAAGAGCTTTGGAATTACCTTTTTGAAAATCCAATAACATTTTTATGATCATGTAGAGAAATAATTTAGGAATTTTTATCTTTATTGCATGCAATAAATGATTCATTAACTTGAAGTGTATGCCATGTAGCATGGAATACCTCCCTTCACAAGTGAAATATCTATAAATGAACTCAATAACTTTAGCCTATCTTCTCAGTAGAGATAATCATGTAGTGCCCTACTTTGGAGTTTTTTGGATTTCATTTTCTATAATAAATTTTTTCCTCTCTACATCAGCATCAATTTTTTCTTGTCATGCCTCCCATGTTCATGAAAATCCTATTAATTTGATAATGATAGTCTCTGCCAGATTTATATCCATTTATTTTATTGTTATTAGGTTGTTATGCAATAAGCCAATGAATTTTTCTATAATTACATTATCTAGGACTTATATCTTCTCAAAATACTATGCCCATTCTACATTCTAGAATAGGTATAGGATTTTTGGGTTATTGGTTAAAGGAATGACATCAAGTGGTTCATGTTTTAGTAAGTCCCATCCCTTATTATAAGATGAAATGAGTTATAGGCTATGTTATTGCACCAAGGGTTTTGTGGCTTTGTTGAAATGTTTTCAATTTTTTTGAGAGAAAAATAATTTGTATTAATTATGGAAAATCTCTCACCAACTTAAACTATCACTTACCCTTGAGGGATGAAACCAACATGTAAAAAATGGCTCATAGTAATAACAAAGGGTGGCATCATCAACATGTCAAAGGTCACATCAATCAATGAAGGAGGATGATATGGTGAGTTGGCATGACAAGGAGAGGATATGGTATAATTTTAATAAAATTAAGTACTATCATCTTAATAGTTATTAAAATGTAAAACATGAAATAAATATAGAATATATACCTTGTTACTAGTAGAAATACCTTTTATTGATACACAAATGATGATTCAAATTGGTGTTCATGGTGTCTATTGTCATTTTATTGGGAGAAAAACCTTTTATTTAGGATGTAATGATAAGAATATATCTTGTAGCAAGAAAGGTTTCTTGCAGCAGCAAGTTTTATATTGTAACAATAATTTGTATCATGTGGCAGCAAGTTTTTATCCTGCAACAGCAAGTGTTATCCTAAAATAACAAGTTTTTAATCCTATATCAAGAATGAAAATGTATTTCTAATCTAAGGTAATGAATATTCAAGTAAAAACAATTTAAAATAAAAAATTGTATTGCAGTAGTGTCCTTTCTATTTTCTTTCACTCTCTTTTTTTACCAAATGTTGATCAACCAGTGACTTAATTTTCTAAGACAACATTCATTAGCACCAACTAAAGGTTTTCATTGTTTATTTTTTTGATTTTTTTATTAGATTTTATAGTCCAAACTCATTTGGAATCATAGGAATATATGAGGTAGAATTTTATTCAGCCTAAACCAAGCCATTATGAATGACTTGTTCTTGGCCACAAGAAGCTTTATTACTCTTAGAAAATATTAGAGAAGGGTTGATAGAAATACCCTTCGGCTATAAGAATAAATTGATTTTCTTGATGAAGAAGAGATGGATGTTATTCTTCAAGAATTTAGTGAGTGATATTTTCTTTAAAAAATGGTTTCTTATATAGCTTGACCCTATGTATATTAACAAGTAGTTAGAACCAAATAGAGTCAATGGTCATGACCTATACACTCATTTGTCAAAAACTTATTTGATTTCATAAGGCCCAAACCATATTTAATATAGTTTTCATTTATTATCCTTGTATTTATATTCAAAAAGGAATGCCTAGTCACCAAGATAAAAACTCTTATTCTTGATGTTCTTGTCATACCAGCCCACATGTTATCTTTGCACTATTTCAGTGTGTTGAAGTTCTTCCTTTCTTAGTTCATCAAGTGAATTTAGTTTTATGATCCTATCTTTTTGATCTTTGTAAATATCTAAGCCCAAATCAAGTATTTTCCTTAATGTTTTATGATCAAACTCAATGAGCAAAACAAGCTTTTTACAATAAACTAGTTCATATGGAGTGAAACTAGTTATGTTTTTCTAGGTGATTCTATAAGCCCAAACTACTTCTAGATGATGAGTTGACTAATATTTTGTATATAGGCTGATATTATTAGTGATTATATTTTCCATTTATCTATTTGTCACTTCCACCTAACCATTTGACTAAAGATGGTAAGGGGTGGACATTTTGTGTCTGAGTTCATATTCTTTGACCAAGGTAGTTATGAGGTTTCATGTTAACTATGGGCCTTGTTCTATGACTATTTATATTAGTAATCCATAGTAAGTGAAGATTATTTCATATAATAACTTAGATACTTTTGCATCTCATACATGGGTTAAGGCTTTGACCTCTACCCATTTTGTGACATAATCAATGCACACCAGTATATATTCCTTGTTGTTGGATTTAGGATCAATGGGACCTATAAAATCTAGTTTCCATTTTTCAAAGGGTTATAGAACTAGTTATGGCTATAATGGCATTTCATCAGAGTGACTATATTTTCCTAGATGTTGACATTGATCACATATATAAGTATACATCATGGAATCCTTATGCAAAGAAGGCCAATATTATCTGGTAGTGAGTACTTTCATGGTAGTCTATTTAGAATTAAAATTACCCCTATAAGGTTCATCATGGCATGCTTTGAGAATGTCATAAGATTCATATTCTTAGATACATCAACTCATAACTAAATCTAATCCAATGATAAAGAGATATCCTAAAATCTACGAATAATGTCTGATCTTCTAGATTAGATTTTATTTGTCCCTAGGTGAGAAATGTTGTGGTGGTGATCTTCTAACAAGATGGTTAGCACTATCTATGAACTAAGGAGATTGAATTATTACTAAAAATAAATTCTCATCATGAAAAGAATCATCAATAGTAGGACTGTGCTCATTATTTTTCAACTAAGATAGAAAATTTGTTAATACATTATCCTTACTTGGTCTATCCACAATGGTAATATCAAACTCCTATAGCAAAAGTAACCAAAAAATTATCCTACCTATCATAACAAGTTTTTTCATTAAATACCTTATTTATAAATGATATTTGTGGATGAATACTTGGTAACTTGTAATGTAGTGTCAAAATTTATCGATGGCATAAACAATGGCAAAAAATTTCTTCTTTGTTAAAGTGTAGTTGAGTTCATCCCCTTGAAGATTCTTATTGATAAAATAGATTGCATAAATTAGGGTTTCATATTTTTGGCCAAGGAAATCTCTTAAAGTCATGTTAGATTAATTTGTGTGGATGTGAAAAAGCTTCTTCTAATCAAACCCTCTCAGAATAGGAGTTGTTATGAGAATGTCTTTGAGTTGCTAAAAGGTAGTTTGACAATCATTGGTCCATGTAAATTCAGCATCCTTAGTAAGAAATCCAAATAATGAGGTGGAAATTTTACTAAAATATTTGATGAATCATCTATAATAACTAGCATGTCCCAAAAATCTTCTAACATCTTTTTGCTTCTTTTGTGTGGATACATCCTTAATGATACTTATCTTTGCTAGGTCAACTTGAATTCTAGCAAGGGATATGTGATGCCCCAACACAATCCCTTTAGTCATAAGCATGTAACACTTTTCATTGATTAAAGATAATTTGTAGTCCTAGAAACATTGAAATTTATTTAGGTTGGTGAGTGTTTCCTTGAATTTCTGACCATAAATAGTGAAATCATCCATGTAGTCATGGTAGAGATAAAAAAATATGTGAAAATTAGCCCTTTGAAAATTAGTTGGGGAATTGCAAAGACCAAATGGCAAGACAACATAGAAATAAGTTCCCCAAGGTCAAGTAAAATTGGTTTTATCTTGGTCTTATAGAGTAATTCATATTTGACTATAACCATTATATCCATCCAAAAAGGAAAAGTACTTTTTCCATACTAATGTATCCAATACTTGATCAATAAATGGAAGGGGAAGTGATACTTCTTGGTAGTAGCATTCAATTCTTGGTAGTTAATACAAATACACCATTTTCCCTCTTTCTTAAGGATAATAAATAGGGGAGAGACCGACTAGCTATCCAAAATAGGATTAACAAATCCTGCATCTAAGAGTTTTTGCAACTCAATTTTCACAATATCTTTAACTTCAAGATTCATTCATCATTGGGGTTGGTGAATAGGTTTTAATTCTTATTTAATGTAAATGTGATGAATGGATAAATCTTGGGGTATTCCTCTCTTGTCATGGTAATATTAGGCAAATGTTGTTGTGTGATTTCTCAACATTGTAAGTAACTAACTTTCTTGCTAGGGTGTTAAGGAGGTGATGATGTTGATAGGTTTATTTGGCAAAATGTTTACTTACTTTATTAAAGAAAGCATGGTTTTTACATTGGTTATTAAAGGAGAATAGATACATTTATGGGGAATTAATTGATGGAATGTCTAAATATCTCTTGTAGTTTTAGAAAGATCATTCTCAAGAAAGCTATTCTAAAGAGGGCATGGCGTACATTCTAACAAGTTGGTGGCTAAAATATCCTATCGATAGGTGTTTTTCATGATACCAGTAAGGACAATGTCTTCTTCTTGTTCCTATAGAGCTAGAATCCAAGCAATTATATAGAGAGTCTATAAGGAGACAACTTATTCAAAGTCATCAATCCAAGGGGTTGGGCAACCATTCTAGGAAGGTTGAGCTAGTGGATAAAAAATTGATTTCATGGTGTCATTTATATTGGAAATTAGCATTTTTCCTAACCTTCAACCAATAAAAGCATTAGTGGTATCCAACCATGGGTGGCCAATGATTAGATAATAACCCCCCAAAATTACTCTTTGACTATAGGACAATAAACTATATTGGATATTGCCAAGAATCCATAGTGATAACAAAGTCCTCAATAATCCCCTTAGACTTAAAAATTGATATATAAACCATTTAGAGGATGATGGGTGTTGGATGAAGAGTGGTAAGTTTTAGCTATTGCATGGTATCCATGTTCATCACATTGATGGTTGCACCCAAATCAATTAAAGTATTAGAGATGGGTTGGCCATGGATGCTAGAATTAACTATAGGACTTCTTGGATTAGAATATTTTGGGGGAACTATGTTTTCCAACATAATATCTACTAGTTGTCCAATGACCTAGATTATTTTAGGATCATTATTCTTTCTTTTCAAATTTTTCAAACACAACTCTCTAAAAACTTTATCCTTTATTTCTTGGAAGAATGGGATTTTGACATATACATTCTTGAGTTGTCCTAAAATATTGAATTTAGGATCTATTTTAGGACATGATATGTTTGATCTCTCCAGAAAAGGAGGATTGTCAGTTTCTGAGGATTGGCTCAGGAATGGCTATGGGTGGCTGAGGATTAGTATGGGGTATAGCTAGTTTAAAGTGTTCTATGATTATGGGTGAGGTAGGTTGTGGAATAACATGACCTAAGTGAATTTGAACTTGATTACTATCCAAGATGTATGTTGGATATTGTATTATTTTAGTGGATTATGTTGGTTGAACGAACTTATTGGTAGGATTGGAGATGGGATGGGTGGGTAATTGAGTGGTTTAAACAAGTTATTGAATGTTTTACATTATGGAATGTTTTTTTTGTGGTTTTTATATTTTCTATGGAAAGCCTTGATTACCTCTCTATTATTGTTACCATGGATTAGAGGGAAAAAACCACTATTGGTTTTAAAATTTCCCTATTTAAGGTTGTTTTCCATAATGTTGCATCGATAACAAATTCTAGGGTAGTTGCCAACTTTTTTGAGACCAATTTTGATTGGGTATTTTCATCTAAGAACCATATTGAGTATTATTTGAGAATTCAAAATTTTCAAACATAGATTTTGATGGCATACCTAGTCTTTATACCCATGGTTTCCATTGAGCCACAAAAAATTCTTGATTCTCATCTTCTCTTGTGGCATATAATTCCATTGTCTCAAGATTTTACTCACTTCTTTTGGTTACCTAAGATTTCATAAAATGGCATGTTCAATCCTCCTTTCAATATTTAGGGAAATAGGTAGCTAAGGCTTTCTCAATTTCTTCTTGCTTCATCCATGTATGTAATGTATCAAGATGAGTAGCTAGGTGGTTGATAATGCCCTAATTCATGTCCTAGAGTAAGTTTCAAACTTCACCTTTAGACAATCCTACTACAAATGATGTAGGAAGGATTTTGTTCCTACTTTTATTCATAGTCACTCTAGAGTAGTTTATACATATAATTGTTAGTTTATCAAATGGTAGTGTAGAAACAACACCACCAAACATTAGATCTAGTACTTCTAGATAATCATCTCCAATTCCATTTAGGAATATCAGCTTGATCGATTCTTTATCCATTGTAGTTTTCTTGGATTTTTGCAAGATAAACAAAAATCTTTCCATACATTCTTCTAATGACTCATCATTAGCTTGTGTCATTCAGAATATGTCATCTCTCTTATAGTTCCTACCCCTACAATAGTCTTGGTATTTCATCAAAAAATTCTCCTTCATTTATTCCTAACTAGAAATGATGTCCTTTCCAAGTCCTATGAACCATCTAAGTGTTACATCTTTGAGTGTTGCTAGAAATAATTTGAGTTTTTGAGTGTCTTGATTATAATCATAGCTATGGCATAAGATGTCAAAGTCAGAAATAAATGTGTTTGGATTCTCATATGTTTTTTCCCTAAAATTAGGGAGGGAAGAGTGAGGAATATTCTTCATGGGTGCATTTATATCAAGAGTAAGGATAGGATATTTGAAAGTAGTAGACTCATTGGTAGTGTTTTCTTCCTAGTGATCCCCCATGAATACTCTATGTTGGTAGATGGGAGGTTGTTTCTACCCACCACTCAAAATTCCTATCAATTATTTTATTTCTTGGGGTGTAAAAGATGGATACTTTATCTTTATTATTAAGATTATATGGCTTCTTATACAATAGGGATGGTGTGGAGGTTTTAGAAGATTCAACTAGTGTCTTGATAAAGAGTCTTTCTAAATTAGAAGATTTTATTGGCCCAATGTTTCTTCTAAGAGTAAGAATATCCTTAAATGCCTCCTTAGAAATAAATTTGGGTGATGAAGGGAAGAAAACTTTAGATTCTTGAGTATGATTTGATAAGGTGGGAATTCTTAGAGGTGGTATATGTGGGTCTCTTACAACGGTATGAACCTCATCAAGGTCTCTAGCTTGTTCTACCAATCCAGCCAAAATTTCTTCCTTCTCTACCTCTTCTATTGAAAACTATGAGTGATCTTTAGGATTTCCTTCATGTTCCTTAGTTTTTGCAAGATGAATTTCTGATCTTGTAATAAAGATTGATGATTTAGGCAAAAATCTTCCTATATTGTCCCCTTTAATTTACATACATCAACCACTTTTTTTAATAACGTTTTTTCCTCCCTACCTACATAGGACTAGTAATATGAGGGTTTTTTAAAAATTCCACTATCCTACTAATCTGAGCAATATTTGACGTGATGGTTCTACCTTAATTGATGGCATAACTTTTAGGAGCCATAACTTTTGCACCATAGCTCCGTTTGACTCCCCATTTGAACAATTAGAAAGTTAATAATGAGCGAAACATCATGAGATGGAACTAAGCTTTGCTTAGTGTCTTTTGACCCCTAAAAAACAAACAGAAGTGCCCCAAATTTCAATTTTAATAGTACACTCTAAAAATAGTAATTCCTTAAATTATGTATTATTGTAAATCATGGAAGTCAAACCACTTAATCTCCCTTAAGATTGGTGACCTTCCACATCCTCCTCCTACCTTAAAAACATGTATAAATGAAGATGTAACCTGAAATGGAAATCAAACATCTCTTTTCAGAGATAGACATATGTTTGGGTCTATAAATTTGATGAATAAAACATCTCTTCTTAGAGATAACATTATTGTTATTGTGTTATTCTTATTTCTTGAATTATCTTTCACCCAACGATTTTGAGTTTTGGATCACCTACTTTCAAAAAGGGAAATTTAAACTATGAAATAAAGAAATATTTAATCTAAATAAAATTAAGATTTGGAAATAAAAATAATAAACATCTAAAAATAATTGCTTTCAAGATTGAAGATTACAAGTGTGTGATAACCTTCCATGATAATAGTGCCAAAAATGACTAGCAATTGATTCATAATCAGATATACTTATCTTTATTAGAAATAATAAGGAGAGTTACCATGGAATTATACCTTCTACTTCATTTTAATTCCAACCCAAGGACATAGACTTGATAGGATGACATCATTGTATGTGCACACTCAGTCTTCTAATTTGACCTTATGATAATTATTATCTAAGATGTTGAAGTCATGCAGTAAATGAAATGCTAGAAATTAAACATAAATAGAATACTATGAAATAAATGTTTATGCATTAGAATATTCTTTAAACAAATCTAAGAAACAATGTAAATCACATAATTTAGAAATGAAACACACAATGCATAAAGAAATCAAATAACATGCCTAGGTATTAAAATGGGTTGGATTATTGATATAGACTTCTAGAGGGTGCCCTTCCTCCTTCTGACTCTATATTTAATCCTTCCTCTCAAAAAACTTAATTGAACTCAAAAATGCTTTCTCATATTAATAAAAAATGTAGCAATGAATTAGTATAAAAAATTACAATGATATTTGTTTCACAAAATATACTGTTGATAATCTCTAATCAACATCTACTATATCTCAACTCTGTTGCTACACACACACACACACACACACACACACACACACCACAAAAGAGATTTTTTTATACAAAATAATATATATTCTAATCTAAGATATACTTGACTTAGGATAACTAAAATTGGCTCCTTTTGCTAAAGACATCTTCATATGAATTCTAAAACATTGTTGTAGGACAAACAAAACTATTTCAACCTTTAATTGATTCTTTATTGGGATCCATGGAGGTTATGGTTGTTTCTATGAGTTAGTTGAAAGAGGAATCAAAATATATTAATTCATTGCTTTGGTCATGTAGTGGCTATAGGATAGTTTATGAATGAGATTCTTTTACTGCAAGACATTTCGTGTTATATACCTATTTCTCCAAAACATCCTTAAAACATATTATAAAAAAATAATCCTAAAGTAATAAATACTTATCATATATTTAATTCTAATAAATAATTCTAACTATTAAAAGAGTAAAGAGACATAATGCTATTTGAAATATTATGGCTACATGTAGAAGGAAACTTATGTGAAATTGTTCAAAATGATGGTTAACAAGTAGGATGAATAAAATATATGGGTATAAGAACATCAAATTTATGGGGCTCATTAAAGATAGTCAAGGGATCTCATTATCTACTCATGTTGAGAATAAAGAGACCAATCTCAAGGAGAAGATGAAGGTACTAGTTGAGGCTAGTCATGAGATGTGTATGGATCCAAGTGAACATCCTACTATTATTGACAAAGCATCATGCAAAAAATATCAATTTTTAAAACCTAGTGATGAGGTTCCAAGCTGTAAAGTTGATGATTAAAATGAAAAAGTATGTTAATATTCCATAGTTGTTCCATGTGTTATCAATTCTATCTTTGAAGAAAAGGAGAGTGATATAAAAGAATAACTAGTTGTCATAGTTTAGATGAAGAAGAAGAATAACAAGAGCAAGTAGTCTTATAGCTATAAGAGGATTCTAGTGGTTACTAAGGAGATGTGGGCCACTCTTGGATTCACTTTATTTTAGAGCATTATGATGCAAAGAATGTCTCTATCTATGATTCTTAAGAGACTCATTCTAGTGAAGCAAGTTTTTTTGTGGTGTTCTTGAGATGGTTTTAGAAGACTAGAGTTGAGTATTCTTAGTTAGAATAGGTATGTCCAAGTGCAAAATATGTTGAGGTGATATCACGATGTTGATAACTATATATGGAGTAGTTTATAGGGTCAGATTGAAGTTTCTCAGATGCTAAAGGATGATTTATGATTTATCAAGATAATATATTTCCATAAGGTTTATTGACCTTATTCTAACATGCTCTAGGTGGTTTTATGATCTAAAGGTATATTGAAGTCAATTTGGAGATTTTTTGTTAGCTCTTGAGTTTCCCAATTTGTACTTAAGAAATTATAGGTCCTAAAATTGGTTATAAGAAGTCAAATTTCCCAATGGTGTGGAAGCTCAAATCTTATTCTAAAAGTTTGATGGTTCTCTCTAGGTGTATAATAAGTTTAATAGGAGGATGTTAACTAGAAGGTGTTGTGTTGACCTTATTTGTTTTCACATTTTAGGGTGTTGGGCTCTACTAGAAAAGTGATATACCTTATTATTTAATGTTTTAGTCTTGTTACTATGTTAAATAGGCCAAATTAGTTGTGAAATCAATATTCATAGAGATTTTAAGGTTTGTGGTTATCAAGTTATTCAAGTTTTTATCTTGTTGGAGGCCTAATTAGGTAGTTGGTTTGTGAAGGAATTATATTGCAAAGGATGACCTAGTTGTATAATATTGGTTTACTTGATGGGGCATATAAGATTGCTCTAAATATGAAGTTTTAGGTCGTGAAGATGTGTTTACTAAAAATTATGGGCTCTACAAGTTCGAGGTTTTTTCAAGGAGGCTAGATAGGCCTAGTTTAAATAAGAGTGCCTTTTGCTTAGTTTATCCATAAGATAAAGTTGTTTTTGTTTCAAGGAAAGTTCTCAATTTAGTTTAGTGTATGTTTCATATTTTATGAGTAGTATGAATTTTTGTTGATGGTCTTTGTGGTGGCTTAAGAATGAAGGCTAGTGAGCATGTGTGTTTGTCTTTTATGGTGTGTGGAGATCTAAAAATGATCAAAACATGAAATGGTTCAGAGATATTAGTGGGATTCCCTTTTAGATGTTTCTTGGTGAGTTCCATTAGTTTTTAGTGTTTTTTTGTGTTCTTTATTCATCGGTTACAGTGCTTAGTTGAAGAGAGTGTTGGTATGAAAAAGGAGGAAGTTATCAAGGCAAGTAGAAGTAGGCTCAAGGTAAGGGGGAGTCTATATCATATTTATAATATGATACTTTCTTATTGATGTTATTTTTAGGTCTTTAGCATCAGTTTTTCTCACTTTTTTATTGTGTCAAAAGGGGAAAAAGTTCTTGTTGTGGGAGTGCTTTGAGAGAGAAGGAAGGTGAGTTGTATATTTCTATATATGATGTTTGTTGACATCTATGATAAAGGGGGAGATTATTGGAGATTTTTCAATTATGTCATGGTTATGTCATGGAGGTGTCCTAGTGAGTGGATGAAGTGTTTTTGATATCGTAAATAACAATGACAAAGTGTGCAATGTACTTGTCCAAATATGCTTAAAGAAGGCTTGGTTGATCTATAGTTTTGGCATGATTAGAGATGTTCAAGGATGAGTATGGTGATTTAAGAATGTGAAATAGGTCCATAAGATGTTATTTATGATTTTATATATTATGTGTATAAGTGGAATTCATCTCGAAATCTATAGTCTTCATCTAGATAGTTTGGGTCTTGTGGTAGAAAATCTGAGTAAGGAGTTTGTTGATGTCACCATTGTCATGTGAAGATGATTCAAGAGGATTTGGTCATATGGTTGTGATTAAATTAATCCTTAGTTACTATGTGATAATTCATATGTCATGAACCTAAGTGTATTAAAATAAATGTGGGTGCAAATTTGGGCTCCTAAGATTTTTGGCAGTGTTTTCCCTTAGCCAAATTTGTAATGTGTCAAGAAGAGTTGAGTAAGCATATTGATGTAGACATATCTAATATATGTGGATGTTTATAGAGAAAGTGATCATATGGGTTTATTTATTTTTGAGCCTATTTTATTTTCACTTAATTTTAGATGATGTGATGAATCACGTCAAAAGATATACATGAGTAAAGTTGGCCTTCTAGGCAGTTCCAACCATAGTTGGCTCTGTGAAAGAAAATTTTGAGTATGTTGATGATGGATTATCTAAAACATGTGTGGGTTGTGATAACATATTTTTATATTTATGTATTTTCATATTTGGTGAGATCATATGGTCCAAATTTTAGATCATGCATTGAAGTGCAGAAAAAGTTATTAAGGCTCAAAGATGGCTTCTTAGATAGATTGAAGGGTCCCCATACTTAGTCGATTTTGCAAGTGTTAAATACTAGGACAAAAATGAATATCTAATGGCCCATGGGATATTTTACATTGAATATATATGGTGCACAACAATTCAAAGAGTTCAAAGTGTTTTTTTTAATAGAGTTAAAGATCAGGACCAAATGAATATCCAACGGTGCGTGAGTGATTGTATAAGATTAATCTAAGGGGGCATGTTGAGAAAGATGGTAAAGAGTGTTTGAGGTTTAAAAATGATAAAAGGTATAGTATAAGGATATAATAATTATAGGTTGTTTTTAAATATTATGAGTTGTATGATGAAGACCTGACTAATCCATATAGATCGACTGAGATATTGAGTCAATGTTTCAAGATTGCATGAGATGAGGTCAAAGTGACTAAGGTTTAAAATTTGAGCATGGGATCATTTGAATTAAATTTTAGAAAATATAAATGGTGTGTATTTTATTTTATCAATGAGGACATGAGATGAGATCTTAGTGTTCGAGGTTTAACTGTGACTGTTGTCATTTAAATATTTAAATTTGCAAAGGAAAAGACTAGTGTCTAGTTTTTAGGCAATAACTTTCGATCCATGAAAAATTTGATAGTGAAGTAAAAATAAAATATGTATAAGATCCAAGTTAAATATAATGAACCTAATTTTCAGATATGTAAATGTTTATAATAAAATATATTGAGCTCTAAAGTTAACTATGTGTTCGTGCATGTTCTATAAGTGAGCCGAGAAGGATAATTGAGATTGTGCAGATGTTATTTCAATATTTCATGGTGAATTAGATATTAGATAGTGTTTTGGAATCCATGAGGATGATATGTGTGAATTATTAAGGAATTAATAATCATATTAAGTATAAAAAAAGGTTTACAATTTGAGTGTGTATTCATTCTTGGTGACTATGTACATAAAATATTATTTAAGTGATTTATGATTAAGCAGAAGGGTACTATGAAGGATATTGACACTTAAGGGAGGCCTATATATCATAAATAATGGTTTAATTCTTTTTAAAAGTGTTTATGTGTTCTTATTATGCTTATAGAAGTGTCAAAGAATAGAATGGGTATCCATAGGACCTTAAAGTGACTTAGGCCTATTTGAAAGTGGATTGTGATTAAGTGTGACCCACGTGAGATGCCTTAAGGGTGAAGGAATTTTTTTTGGCTGACAAGGAAATATTATGATATTTTTAATTAATAATTTATCTATAAATTGTGGAACTAAATGAGATGGTTTCTAGGCTTGTGTGTGATACTTAAAGAGACTTGTATGTGATAAATTTGGAGAGTGAAGGAAACCAAAAGAGAGTGAGAGTACCCAACTATTGGGTTAATGAGTAGAGAAGATTAAAGACTATGAGTATTATTTTTAGGTCATTTTTATGATAATATTATAATTTTTTTTAGTTTTAAGTTGTGTGAAGAGATCTAAGTGTGCATATGAGGACTGTTTGATTGAAGAAGGAGAGATATTGTGGCATGCCTATGTAAGAGGCCTATATGAGTTAGAGAGAGTTTGTGACGTTATTAGATAATTAGAAGTCCATTAGAAGGTGTTGAATATATAATTTCTAATGTGTAAGTGTTCATTTCAAGGAGAGTCTAAAGGACTTGATCTTCCTTAGGGGTAGTCACTCTTTTTTGAAATAGGGTTTCACTAAAGACCTTTGGTCAAAAGGACTTGACTGAATAGGTGGTCAAAATGACTTGATCATCCTAGGGGAAATTTATCCTTATGTAAATGATGATTTAATAAAGGCCTTAGGTCAGAAGGACTTGACCAAGGTTACTAATAATAAGGACTTCATCAGTCTCTTGTTTGTGATAATCTTATATGATAGTTTTCCATGTGTTTGTCAACTTGAGAGTGGATTTTATTCCCCAAGAGTGTTTTACATGTAGATATTGTGTTTTGTATGTGATATTTCATTATGTTCATTTTTCATTGTTATGAATGATTTATATAATTCATGAATGATTCTATTGAATGATTAAGTATTTGTAAGGGTTTAGAAATTTAGTTAGATTATTTGCCACCACTGATTTACCCCCCTCTCAATGGATTGTACCTCAAATATTTTTAAGATGAACTAAGTTTTGAATCATGTTTTAGACTTGATGAGGACCATCTATGTATATTATGGAAGTTTTAATAGTATATATTATATATGATCAAAGGCTTAGAAATTGACTATGTGTTTGTTCTTGGTGATCATATGTACATAATGATGTTTGGGGTAATTGTGTTGTAGCAAAAATGTGATGTGATGTATGTTGTCACTTAAGGAGGACCTATAGGTTATGTGGAGTGGACCTATGCATTTTAAAGTGGTCTTGTGTTTCTAAATTGATTAATGAAGTGTTAAATGGGTGAGTATGTCTTGATGAGACCTATATTGGCTATTAAGGCCTAATTGAAAGGTGTAGTTACTTATGTGTGACCCATAGTTGCTATGGCTGACTTTTGTATATGGTATTAAACTATGTTATATGTCTTAAGGGATAAGACAAGTATTATGGATGACCTATAAGATAATAATCATGATGAATCTATAAATGGTGACATCAAACGTGGTGATTTCTAGACTTGAGAGAAGAGGTAGGTGTGTGTGTGTGTGTTGAGTGAAGGAAAGAAGGAAAGGGTGTGTGCTCAGTGGATGGGTTGTAGATTAGAGTAGGTTAATGACTATGTGTATGACCTATAAGTCATATTTATGATGTCAATAATGGTTCTCTTGTAGGTTTAAAGATTTAGAATGAGAGAAAAGGTTTAGAGTGATCCAAAAATATGTTTTGGATGCCTTGAGTATGAGAGAAGGATAGATGATGTCTTTGTGATATTGGTGATTAATTTTAGATGTAGATCATTGTGTGGTCTATGTGTATGACCATTTTGTCATATTTTTTTAGATGTATATATTTTTTACTAAGAAGTGTAGTGTGATCCAAAAGGTGGTTTTGGATATTTATGGTTATGTGAAGAAGTGAATGGGGATGATATACTTTGTATCTCCATCAAATTGGTAGGTAATCAATGTTCCAGATATGTTCATATCATAGGTTTTGGGAGGGTGCTCAAAATCTAGGTCAGAAGGACTTGACCATCATAG
>JARHVA010005471.1:620000-730000 GCA_037957365.1 Torreya grandis | reverse complement strand
TCTCATTATCTAGTATCAAAGTAAAATTTTTGATCATGTGCCTATAATAGAGAAATAATGGGTTTATAGGGAAACTCAGCCATTCTGTGTTGTCTGAGTAATGATATTCATTAATAGTATCAATAGGTTATTTTATTTAGCAAAAATTAAATTGTTCTTTTTTCCTAATAACATTATATATACAATCTTCTTAATTATCTCTATATAGTTGGCAGTGATTAGCCTAGATGCTAACTTGGTTATTGTTTAGAGCTCATTTCAAGATTGATATCATTCTAATTTGATTAACAACCATAGATCTACTGATTCAAACTATTTATCACACCTAAATTAGTGAATAAAATTATCAATTAATCAACTCAACTAGTTCACAATGACTTAGCCTCCACTCAATGGTCTTTCTAGTAGATCAGAATCTTCCTCACACAAGTCTTCCATGTGTAGTCTAAGCCTTTTTATAGTCCCAGTGTATAAACTTCCAATTTTATGTGAGATATAATTTGTTCTATTCTATGCAAGTGGTAGTTTATTTTATTGAGGTTAATATTATGATCATCTATATGATTTATTTTATCATCTTCATTATTATATCTAAATGCCATGTACATGTAATCTACAAGTCATAATCTATGCCATCTTTGTCAAAGTCATGGAGGGTAGACTATAGACTTTGAGTAATTATTTTTACCAATAGCTAAAAGATTTAGAGGCATCATTTTAGGATCCACGTGTATTACTATCATAGGTTCCATGTATGTAACTCCAAGATATTTTTAAACTTTTCATCATTTCAAATTTTAATCTTGTAGCATCATTGTTTTAGTGATTCATGGTTTTCAATATATTAGAGTTAGTCAAATATATTTTTCTATTATTCTATTTATGTTTTTATTTGTATGTTGAGTCTTTAGATAGTTTAAAAGTGTCATGGGTGCATTTTAATTCTAAATGACTATTTAAGTCTTATAAAAAGAGTAAAGAGTATGTTTTATTTTATGGCTTAAACATTGGTGTCAAAAAAATGTTTGACAAAAATACAAAGTGTTTAGGTCATTATAAAATTAGTGTAGGTTAGAGTCACTTTTATGCCATATAGAGTGATTGTCAAAAGTTGTAAAAATAAAAAAATTGCCTCACAAATGCATTATCAGGGTAACTCACATCATTTTGGTAAAAGTTATGTCAAGAATGTTGGGTGATTTATTATCTTCACTAATTTAGATATTTTAGCTACATAATAGAGGTGTGAAGCATCGAAATAAGGAGGCTAGAAAGTGCCTCTCATCATCCACTAATGATGAGATCACATTTTATTTTAGTTGTAATTTTTTTTTAGTTATGTGTGTTGTGTGCAAAAATAAATCATTGTAATCATTCCTATACTAAGTTGGATAATATGATAATGTAGATATCATTGAATATGTAAATATTTGAATAGGAGGGCAATTGAATATAGAGATCCTATAACTATAGAGATACCTTGACTATCATAATTCATTAGAATAGGGTCAACCTATGAATAAATTAAATTGGAATTGAAATTGAGATAAGTTCTTATATGTATGTAATCATGAACATCAAGATCTAGATAGCAAGATTTAGACAACATTATACAGACCTAAAAATATGCATTAGCATATGATTTTATTTTTGGTTCACATGATATAATTTATCCCCATGTAGAAAATGAAAGGGGGGGGGGGATTTTAGGATTAATATATACATTGGTTAAATTAGTATCTAATATTTATTAATTACCATATGGTTAATATAGTTATTATTGGTTAGTGTTAGTTTGTTATACCTGTGACTATTACTAGGTTATTTATTATTATGGCTTCCTATTTAATAAGAAGTTGGTTTGTTATTAAAATGGATATATAATAGCCAATGTATTATTTGAATGTAATGGTAGAGAATATACTATAAATTAATTTGATTAATTATGTTATGTGAAGTTAAATTCAATGTTTGAATTTTATTAAATCTATACTAATCTCATTATAACATTCATTCTCTTTTATTATCTATATTTTATTAGTCATTTTTTAAAAACATTTTTAGAAATTATGGACATGTATTTGGATCAATTGATGATGTTATATATATATATATATATATATATATATATATATATATATATATATATGTAAAAATATATATTTTAAACCACACATTATGTGTTTTCTATTAATGTACGTAGATGTGCATTTTATTACTTGGGATGACAACCTAATGTAAATGAAACATTCCTATAAAAATCTATTGAAAAATATAAAGGGCATATTCAATTCCATATCTATATTGGGTTCCATCATAAAACACCCCTATACATATCATAGCACTCACCATTCATCACTAAGCCATGCACATAAGAAAATGAAGGGGAAAAAACATATCAATCTATATAACACACATATAATTTGTTAATAATTAGGATGTAAAGTCTAATATATCATCCAAGGAAACAATAAAAATATTTCCATGATTCATGACACAAACCTCATTCATTTTGATTTGATGATAAATCTGGTTTACACCTTAAGAAGTAATGCTCTAAAGTTCCACACAAAAATATCATTCCATTGAGTTATGGTAGTTACACCATTTCCAATACCATTGGTGTTAACAAATTAATTCTTAATATACCTTCATACTTTGACATGCAATAATTATATAATCTATATCTCCTTAAGCCTTACATTCAATTACTTCTTATCCCAATAATGACACAACATCCTCCTAATTTGGATCCCAAACATTTATGTCTTAAAGATAAGGATTGTATAATTGAAGTTATGGACACATAGACCTCCTATGATACATAATAATTATTTTTGGTGATCAAGTATTGAAAATATTTTTATTAAACTAAGTGATACAACCTTAAAAAACGTTAATTTTAGTCACTACAACTAACTAAATATGTAATGTAGGTTATTAATTCTCAACAAAGGGAGAATGATCTATTTATATCCTTATAAAATTATTCATATTCATGAAATAATCATCATTCCTCTATATTAACTTGATATCTCAATAATTCTAGTGTATTTAAAAATTATATAGACTTGTACTAATGTTGTAGTGCATTTGACCCTTTTGTGCAACTATTAATTACCTCATAGCTCAACCAACACTTTAAAGTATTATTAATTTATTTTGGTACCTTATTGAGTTTATCCACCTAATTCTAGGTATACCTCACACTTTCTTCACTTCAATCACAAATTTTGTAGTTCTACACAAGTACCTAGTAACATTCATCCTCTAGAGTTTTGTGTGTCTTATGTAGAATAAGTAACAACATTTTCAGGATTATTCTAATTTATACATCCATAATTTATCATGCATCAACAAAAACTTGTATGATATTTCTCGTGATTTTAAATCATTTATAACTTATCTCAATGTTCATCTTCACCTTAAAACATTTCATCATGTTAGCACACTTGGGTATTTATCCTATGCATGATAAATCTAAATGCAACATAGTATAAGATTGTTACACATTAGTGTTCAATTTGAATTTTTTTATCAAGTGACACAATAGGTTCCACTCTTTATTCCTACACCATGTTAAATAATATCCTCAATAAACCATGTGTTTGTTACAATAGTCACTCTATTAGCTAACATGAGAAAATTTGTAACTATCAATCTAATAACTATTTTAAGATGTAATTTCCATACTTGAATTCAGACATGTGTGTGTGTGTGTGTGTGTGTGTGTGTGTGTGTGTGTGTGTGTGTGTGTGTGTGTGTGTGTGTGTGTGTGTGTGTGTGTGTGTGTGTGTGTGTGTGTGTGTGTGTGTGTGTGTGTGTGTGTGTGTGTGTGTGTGTGTGTGTGTGTGTGTGCGTGCGCGCGTGTGCGCGTGTGCGTGTGTGCGCGTGTGTGTGTGTGTGTGTGTGTGTGTGAGAGAGAGAGAGAGAGAGTAAATTTATATTTATTTTAATTTTAAATCATCATAAACATATGCATATATAGACACAAGAGATCACACACATTTATCATACATGATTTTATTATTTCCATAATATAAAAACACATTTGGTGTATTGTATTATTTCACAAAAATCTATGAAGTTAGCATCAAAGGGTTATCCTTGTAATAACAAGAAATTGTCAAATTTACCCTTAATAACTCATTTTAGACATTTTTTATTTCCCCAATTTGATACATTGAATATAAGTTACATTTACACATATCAGTCATATGCTTATCTTTAATGTGTTTGGGTGAACTATACTATTTAATTTTTCTTTTGTATTATATTATACAATGATTATCTCTAAGTCTAGATTTTTATTGCATAGCTAGTCCTAGGAACTATTGTGTAGGTCACTATATTTTTATAAATTATATATATTGCAGTATTCAATGAATATTACTCACATGAGATACTCAGTCTTGAAAATTTTATAAATGATGAAGCCCTCAAAAATATCTTGTATCTTATGATTATATACAATATTTACATCACAAATAAAAATTATCATATTATATTTTTCACCATACTTACTTTAGTGAGTGTGAAAATTCTCCTATCAAATATGATATCCCATTATATGGTCAAAATTACTTCCCTACTACATCATACATTGAAGATTTATATATATTAATTAATGAAATAAAAAGTGACACCACCTATGATATAAATGAGGATCTTACATTATATGAATTAGTGCATTAATTAAGACTAAAAAGGAGAAATACCATATATAAGTTTTGATATAATTTTATGAATTAATTAATTTTGATTACTCTAATATGTTTGATATTTAATCATCTAATGTCATTTATAATCTAGGTGTCCATTATGATGCTAAATTAGTTAAGTAAAATATTAAAAAGGTCCATCTTAAATTTCTTTTATTATTTTAAAGAGAAATCCATAAACTATTAAATTTTGTTTTAAGGTAAGTGTAAAGAATTGGTGGACCAATGGGGGCCCCATATGGACATTTTTTTTACAAATATTTAAAATTTTCAACTTTTGTAGATTATGTGGGATGTCTACACTCAAAAATTGAATATGGTATAAGAAAATTAATTATATAATTTCAAGTCCAATTGAAAAAATATTAATTATTTTTAAAAGTTAAGTATAAGTATGTCAAACATAAAATTTGAAGATAAATTCCTATTTTTTAGCAAAATAGAGTAGATAGTCATCCATACAACACAACCTTTTTATGAAAAGTTTAATATTTTTTGAAACCCTTTTATGTAAAGTTAGATACACTCATCTAGTTTGTGGCATATATTTTATTAAAATAATTTAATGAATATTTTTTAATTAATTTTACAAGTGATATATCCTAAAAAATAACAAAAAATTAGAGATATGGTCATATGACCTCCATAACTACCTCAAAAAAATAGTTTAAAAAAATGTGTAATAGAATTTTTTACCATATAATTATTTTCCCATTTAGATCAATGAAAACAAAAAATACTCAATCATATATAAAAATGTATATTTGTAGCATGTAGTGGCCTAAAAATAAATAGTTAGAAATCAAAATAGATAAAAACCATAAAATAGTCCAAAACATATATATATATATATATATATATATATATATATATATATATATGGAAAGAGAAGATCATAATTGTTATCATGGTTATAATTTTATGGATTGACTCATTTAAATTCAAGTTTATTTGGTTATGGAAATTAAATTTTCTTATTTTGTATAAAATATCAAGAATTCCACTCTATGTTGATAGGATCAAGACTTTGGCTCAATAATCCAATCCATTTTTGAGCTAAAAGGATTAGTTTTTGAATTCAACAGCACATATGCTCTATAACATTTACATTATATAACACATACATTCAACAAATTTAAAAAATAAAATGTAAGAAATTAGGGTCATGTATAATAACTATAAGTTTTCATTTATATTGTTATATTTATATTCCTTATACTTTGAATTTATTTTAGTAAATATAATAAATTAGGTTCACTCTACATTTGATAGAGTTGGTCTCATATCTACGTTACTTATAATGTGGGAGATAGTTTTTCAAAATCCAATCTAGTCATTACTTATGATTTTTTAGGATTTTAATATTGAACCTAAGCATTTCAATGCATAAATTTTGTAATTGATAAACATTTTGGGTAAATATATAGTAATCTTTTAGGGTTTGGTGCCTTTTATATTATTTATTGGCATTTCTAAGACTCCTCAATTCTTAAAAAATTAATATTTAAAAACCAATGCACACCCAACCACTCTTATATTCTAATTTTACTTATGATTGTGTCATTTATATGAAAAAGTGACATAACAACAGCATAATCATTTGATACTATGGTAAATAGGGATAATTTGGGCCATATTTATGTGTGTACACATAATTTAAATTTTAATTCATGTCAAATTGGTATTAATGATAAAACATAGGTTGCATCATTGAGTCATGTACACCCAATAGCCCATTATTGTCAATTTCACTTACGATTAAGTACATTATAGGCCAAAAGTGACATAAAAACACCATATATAATTATGACCAAAGTAATTTAAAAAAATGGGCCCGCCACACTAACATAACCCATACATAATGAATCCCATTAAATAATTTCAAGTATTTCAAACCAAATTTCATATTAATAAGGTAGGAATTAGCCATCACGCCATGTTACTCAAACCCATTTCATTATGTATCACATCAACATAATGTAATATGTATAAAGATGACATCACTTTATTCTATGATATGGATATGTATTGCATCATAAAAATCATTCATTTCATGTCAAGCATTATGCACATTAGGTTAGTTTGGTCACACCATACATATTACATATGTAATGTAGTAGCATTGATATTTTATAAAATTTTAATGGAATGAGTGAATTAGATATATTTGATAGCATTTACATATCTTATACCCTATCTCTATTCACTTTAAATATATATCTAAATCCATTTATGGGGTCAGGGTGAAAATATATATTATGTCAACCAAATATATTGTGTCAATGTTGATTAATCTCTCTCATAAACCTTAATTTTCCTTAAACACACCCTCATCAACCCTCATCATCCATCATTAACCCTCATCATCCCTAATCAATCCCTCATTAGCCCTCATCATCCCTCATAATCCCTATGCACACTCTCTTTTGGCATCATTGTCCCTCATCATCCATAAACACTCCCTAATCAACCTTAATTATCCCTCACTATCCCTAATCAATTCCTCATTGACCCTCATAAAAAATCATCACCCCTAGTCACTCCCTCATCTACCCTCATTTTCCCTAAATAAAACTTCATCAACCATCATCCTCCCTCATTATCCCTAATCACTTCCTCATCACCCCTAATAATACTTGATCATTCCCTCATTAACCCTCATCATCCTTCATAATTATTATTCACTCCCTTATTATCCCTCATTGTCCCTCATAATCCATATTCACACCCTCATTGGCCCTTTAGTATCCTCATCATCCCTAAACACTCTATAATCAGACCTCATTTTCTCTCATCATCCCTAATCACTGCATCATTAACCCTAATAATACCTCATCATCCATATCACTCCCTTATCTACCCTCATTTTCTATAACTATATCATCATTTGCACTCATCACCCCTCATCATACCTAATTACTCCATATTTGTCCCTTACCAACCCTAATCACTCCTTCATTATCCCTCATCATCCCTCATAGTCCCTAGTGACACCCTCATTGGATTTCATTGTCCCTCATCATCCCTAAATACTCCATGGTCAGCCTTCATTATCCATAATCATCCATAATCACTTCTTTATTGATCACCATCATAACTCATCATCCCTAATCACTCCAACATCCTTTATTTTCCATAGTAACACACTTAAACACATTTATGTTAGGTGTAATGGTTTCCTAATTATTCCTAATCATCCATAGTCACTCTTTTGTCTATACAAGTTATAATTATCCCTCTCTTTTCAATATATGGATCAATTAATTCTACCAATCCTTTTTACATATATGCTATAATGTCCCCTCTCTCACTTTTAAGAATCCCTTTATAATTCCCCATATCTTTTATCCCTTGATCTAATAATTCCCCCTGTATTAATTTCCATGCATGATAAAGCCCCATCTCCTTTCAATATATGGATTTATATTCAATTAGATATCAATTATTAACAATATGTTTAGTTAAGATGAATATGAGGACTAGGTATAGGTATTAAATATCAATATATGGATTGGGTATTTAATCATGTATGACATACTCTAGTGGTAGGGAATACTAAAGTAGGTAAGTCAACTAGATAGTGAATACTAAAATAGGTAGGGAAAGAAGGATAGGTAGGTAGGGCACAGTCAAGATCAAGATATGGTTCAGGTATTTAAGTAGGACATACTCAAGATCAATATATGGATCAAATATTCAATCACGTAGGGCATACTCAAGTAGGTAAAGTAGGTAGGCCATACTCAATAGTATATATCTATTATATATGTAATATGATTCAAAAATTAATTTCTAATTATATTTAAATATAACTAAGGTTCCCTTGATAATAATAAAACCTAAGTAATTAGGGCATAGTTAAGTAGGCAAGGAAAGAATATATATATATATGATATAAATCAGGAAGAAATCTTTCCTTGATAGAAAATAATCTATTCTATAAAGGGAAAGTAGGTAGGAAAATTTTGAAGCTATATATTGGGTAGCAAGATTACCTTTACTTATTTGGTAGGGAATAGCTAAGTATGTAGGGTAAAAACAAAGTTATCTATCAGAAATAAATTTTCCCTTGATAGTTGTGTCTTAATCCAAAATAAGATAAAATATATATATCAAGAATACAAAATTACCTTGATAAGTATGTTTTATTCCTTTTATATCTATAAAGAAATAAATCTTCCCTTGATATGATATTAGGTGAATCAAATATATACACCAAGAAGTTGAGCTTCCCTTACCTTACTCATTGGCATAGATGAAGTAGATAGGGAAAATTTAACTTGCCTTATCAAGTAGAGAAATTTTGATATCAAAGTAAGGAATTAATAATGGTTCCCCCCATATATCTATTATGGGGGGCCATTCCTAAGTTATACTTTGATATATTATATTGGGTACTAGGTCATACACAGAGTATGGTAGGGCCCCAATTTAGCCATTGTATCCTACTGATCGATTCCAAATATCTAAATATTCAATCCTTGATAAACTAAATTAGGGAATATTTCATTCGTTCCATTCATAAATTAAATGGGTAAAGATTATGTTGGGTATATATCAAATTGGGTTGGGAAACACACTCTAATGGATACCTGATTAGAACACACTCCATCAGATTGGTGACTACCTATCTATAGATTTGACAATCCACTCTACTATGGATAGACTCTCAATGGATAAAATAAAAATAAAAACTCAACTATGGGTTTGGAATTATAATTCTAAATTATTATCTAGTTTCCCCTATATATAGATATAAATTATGATTCTCAAATATTGTATTGAAATTATTAGATGCCCAAATCAACTATATGTGTAAGTATAACAATTTCATCATACCATTTATTTCTTTCTTACATATTTATTCTAATTCAATGATCTAGATAAATACTCTCTACATGGTCTAAGATTGGATCACCATATATATCTATTAATCCCACCAGACAATCAAATGATTTATCTGATTTGCTTATTTTAATGAAATAAGATGATTGAAATAAAAGTGTATATGATACTTATTTGAGTGAGTAAAATTTAGAATTGGAATATAATATATTAAAAAACAAGAATGAACACACCATCAAGTTACTGGAGGGAGTGATTAGGGATGAGTGGGGATGAGGAGGAAGTGAGAAGGTATGATGATGGATGATGAAGGAGTGATTAGGGATGTTGAGGCACATTAAGTGTCAATGAGGGAATGATTATAGGTGATGAGGGATGACGAGGGAGTTATTATGGATGATTATAGATGATAATGGAGTGATTAGGGATGATAAGGGATAGTGAGGGTCAATGAGGGAGTGATTAGAGATGATGAGGAATAATGAGGTTCAATAAGGGATTGATTAGGGATGATGAGGGATAAAGAGGGTAAATGAGGGAGTGATTAGGTATAATGAGGGATGATGACATATTGATTAGGGATGATGAAGGACCATGATAGATTTATTAGGGATGATGAGGGACAATGAGGTTTAATGAGGGAGTGATAAGGGATAATGAGGGAGTGATTAGAGATGATGAGGGAAGGTGATGGTCATTAAGGGAATGATTTGGTATGATGAGGGATGAGTATGGGGTGATTAGGGATGATGAGGGATGATGAGGTTATGACTAGGGATGATGGAGGGATGATGAACAAATGAAATTAAAAAAAAGGGTTTGTTGTGTGTGCGCACATCATCAATGTGACCTATGTTTCCCAAGTCACACCACTTTGGCTTGAATTAAAATTGAATTATGGTAATTTCACATACATGTGTAAGAAACTATTTTTATTTCCATGAGTAATAAATGTGTCTCAAAATAATGTTCCTATGATTTCTTGTATAATCAAAATACTATGGATAATGGCATGAAAGTTATTCACATTAAATCCAAAAATTTATTATTATTTACAAAAATCCTTTAGTAGGTATAAATACCATGTTACCTAAATCCTTTCAATCTTTGCACAAGATTAAGTGTTCAAAGTTTTCAAGTTTTGGGATCTCAATAGATGGCATTCCCATGTTACAAAAAACCTTTCATAGTTTGACACAAGTTTAATATTTTATCGATAGCTAGGTCACCATAAGACATCCAAATGATAAAACCATGTTTAACAAGAAAAAATATCACTTTAAATATAAGTATAGTTCCTCAATGTTTTTGAGCCCCAAGAACATGCCATGCAATTTAACCATGATACCTAAAACCATGGAAATCAAATAAAAGTTAATTATCTAATGGTCCCAAGTTTCTATAATTATGAGAGATAAAAAAGTGGTAGAATTATGTTAACCCACAACCCAAAAGGATTAAAAATAATATAATGTCCTTGAGTCCCCACATTCTTATGGTTCCAAGGTTCTGAGCTCCAAGAATTTGACATTTTGCCTGATTTTGTTAGCCTAAAATCAAGAAAGTTTGAAATCAAGTTCATATTTTAATGGTTTCATGGTTCTGAGGATTTGAGTATCTATGGTGAAAATATCATGAAATTTGGAAATATTAAATTACCTAGATCCTTACCAAGGATGTACATATGTTCAAATAATTGAGGCTATGAGCCTTAGAATTATCGTAGTCTCGAGATTCCTCCATGTAGTGAAATTCTATTAACTCAAAACCATCAATCAAATAAATCAATATCATAACTCTAGAAACCTAGTTAAGTGAGAATAAGGTCATTTTTATGATCCTATAGATGCATGTCCAAAGTAAAACTAAATTATTTTGACATTAAAACAAAATTTGGTGACTTGGAAATTGACAACTATCTTAAATTAAGTGACTAGACATATAAAGTTAAAAAAAAGTTGCCATATTGAAAACACAAACCATCCAAATCTGACTAGTGCATTCAAATTTAAAAAGAGAACAAAATCAAATTTTTTATTTGCATTGAATTCACAAAAATTATGTATTCAAGGCATAGAATTTGAGCAATATATACAAAATCCAAATAAAAGAATGTCACTTTGCCATAAATCTACGAGTTAACTTTGTAAATTCAATCTCTCCAATGACCAAATCCCCTAGTTTTCATATTTAATTTTTGAATATATTTTAGATAATTTCATAAAGGAATTACACACTTAAGATAATTGGAATGGATTCTAAATATCGCCATGTGTCTAGGCTCCTTCAGCCTACTCCATTGTTAGACATATTATGTAATGACATAATGTTCAAAATAAGTGCCCTAAATTTTAAGTTTCCATACTATTTGTCCCTCTAGATTGAAGTGAATTTTGTATAACCATACTCTTAAAAGGATTTATTATCTCAAAATTATAAGCAATAAATTTATGACATGGTACCAACCAATACCATGGTACTCCATCAAGCAATAGTGAAACTAGAAGTAATGTCTTGTGTCAATTTGTTTAGAGAATTTTTTTTAATGGTACTTGTTTTGGATATGATTTACACCTTAAAAAAGAGAATAATTTAATTTAATACATTTTAGGAATGTCATTTTAGAGGTACCTCAAGCTCACAGTGCTTGAAATAGTTTATAACCAAGTCTCATCCAATGTATGACTCGAGCACAACACTTTCTAAGGGAAACTAAAATAATGGTTAGTGAAAGGCTAGAGATTAAATCCCAAGGGGGACATTTACTAAAAAAATATAATTAAATTTAGGAATGGTATTATAATATCCATGGACCTTCTAAACAAACTATATGGCTTTTATACCATTACTTATGTATAGGTGGAATGACTCCCATTGTCAAACATTCTCCTTACTTATGATAAAATTATAGGCCTAAGAGAGGTAATTAGTTTCAAAATAAATGCTTAAATGTATAAGTATGAACAAATCCTCCAAATGGAAACTTTTATATGATTTCATACCTATTAGATGCAATCCTTGAGATAGTCCATAGGGACCATAAGGAATTATGGTAACCATCAATAGAATATGTTAATAATAGAATTTGTGAATACTATTCTTTTATGTTTATATATATATATATATATATATATATATAATAATGAAAGAACAAGTATTCGTGATGGAATATATCATAAAGTTTAATAACTCATCCATGGAACTTAGATGCCAATAATATTTGAGAATTTTAAAAGGAGCATTAACAAAATAGGGGATTATTGGTACTATCCATATTTTACCATAATCTAAATTATAGGAATAAGGGAACCTCTTATATATTTACCAAACCATGTTCCAGACAAGATTATAGATCAAGAAATGTCATAGTAGTTATACAACAATATATATGAATAAATTAGCATTAAACAACATGCTTATTACTATAAAATCCCTATGAGCATCAAGAAACTCCAATTTGTGGTAAGGTCACATTTTAACTATCTCCCATTAAAATTTAAATTTGGAACAATTCAATTAATGGGACCCTAAAAGTAAAGTTAGGAACTATCTCCAATCTATTAAGGAGAAGAAGAGGGTGACAATTACTTATGGTCACCAGGAGTATGAGCATGATGTTATTTTTTTAAATGCATCAGATGATTCATAAGTGTAGACCCACATAAATAACAATAAAATTTCCATGATAAATGTATAGGCCATTCAACATGATCCAAAAATTACCAAGGAATAGGAAAATGATATGGTAAACTAGGCATAACAATCTTGGATCCATAAGTGGCATTAAACATAGACACATTATCTATAATATCAAGGTTAACCTCCCTCTTCTACAAGACATTAAATTCAATTATAAGAGGGAAATTTCAATAATCAAAGGGAGTAGAACATCTAAATTAGAAAAAAAATTATCATAAGTCTCTGTAGTCCTGATCTAGCCTCCACACATTCATCTACTACCACCATTTTAGGCATGACTACTAAAATAGATAATAATATACCTTTTCAAGATAAATAAAATAGTATATTATCTATGGCACCTCTTCTTCTACTTACAACACCTACATAGGTATCCCTCCCAGAGTTTTTGCATGCTTCCTTCTCATCCTCCCATCCACTCCTCCATCCCCTCAATCACCTCAATAAAATCCATATCCATACATTATTCCTTCCACCACTATTTCTCCACTCTCTCTTCATCACCACCTATATTATTATTTTATCCTATTGTGATTCTATCATTTATTTCATCATCACTTTCACCTACCATTCCCCTATAGTCACTTATGAAAGGAAGTCTAAAGTTATTCTAAGCTCTTCCAAAATGTATCAACTAGAGGAATTATCATCATTAGGTGTTTTAGCTCAAGGGTAATCCCATATTGAGGAGGAAATAAAAGAATAAGAACATGAGCATGTAATATCCTTAATGGACTATGTTATTGATGACATGGAGATAAATTCAAAAATAATGATTTGACCAAAACTAAGGTCAAATGAGGAGGGAGCCTTTGATGAGGTAGATAATTAATAATAATTAGTAAAAGGATGAATAAATGAGCCTATGAAGTTTTTAGGAATAAAAAAATCTAGTGGAGTATTGGACTAACAGATCCTCATCAAGGAAGCATAAAAAAGCATCAATAATGTAGTCTCTTCTCTTACTTATTATTTTATTCTTATAGATACCTAATCTACATATTTAACTCAATTTATTAAAAATACATCATATTATATTTTAGGTGATTCTTTCATTATTTAAATATCCACACAAATAAAGGACCCAAATAAATATTCTATTTTAAGAACCTAGTTTTAGTTTCCACTTTTATCCTAAAAAGGCACAAGTTCCCCTAACATCTTCATCTCAATTATAGATACCTTTGACATAGTCCACACCTACATAGTTATCCACCATGATATTTATGAAAACTCCAATATTTATTGAGTATGTGGAGTCACCCCATAGAAGGAAGCCTCATTGTGGAAATAATTTTTTATCCACCCTGATAATTTCCAATTCAAATAAGTGATTAATTAGCCCTTATAGTAATAAATCCCCCTCTAATAACCACTCCATCATCTATCTCTAAATATTGAATTCCATTATAATAATAAGGGTAAATTATTGTTCCCTAATAGATTAAATAGATGAAAGGCCAAAGATATGAAAAACAAAAATTTATAAATCCAAAATTACCTACAATCTTCACTATTTTGATAGGCAGAGTGGTACCATAAAAATGGTTAAGAATATAAAGGTGGTGAACATAAATACCAAGGAAGAAACATATTTTGAACAAAGGGAAAACATGTTTCCCATGGCCAAAAAGGTTAAAAATAATCCAAATGATCCAATAGAGTATACAAATGATTTATGTGCTTTTGTGGACTCATTTGGAGAAGCAATGAAATAAATTTAACAAGTTAAGGATTAGGCACAATATCAATTATTGTAGAGATAGATTATCGATGCCCCTCAAGAAATATAGATAGTGTACAAATTTTAGCCACCAGGCTATATAATTTTTTGAATAATATTTGAGTCTTTAAAGGAGAAGTCCATTTTAATAGGATAAATGAGTTTTAACATTATCACCAATTGAAATAATATGAGAAAAGGCTTACCTTTTTATTTCAATGTTCAAGAATCATTGAATTCAATCATTTAAACCTAATCTCTCCTTAGTTATGTAAATATAAAAGGTATTTTTCCCTTAATTATCATATGAAAATTAAGGATTTAATGGAACATTTTGAAATCCATGAAAATGAGGCCTTATAAATTTTGAAAGATATGATGGTCACTGATGTGATTACCCCTAATAGATAATTTATTAACATGTATAATTTGAGACACTCCTTAAATTAGATGCAAATAGATTTAATAAGGAAGTTGAAGGAATTAGATATAAAACTAATGATGAGATCTTGTAGCTTCCCAATTTTGCTAAGGATAGAGTAATAATAGTTGAATCCCTTGGGTAAAATTTTAAGATCTCAAAGGTAGAAAACACAAGGTTGATGGTGGAAACCATAAAAATATTCAATCCTACACTGCTCAATTTTAATATTATTAATGATTTTGAAATAACCCATTCTATATTTGAAAAACTTAGAGCTACAAAGGAAACATCAAGTTTAACACCCAACACACAAGAAACTATAAGAGATGCCATGACATACATCCTAGTGTATCTATTTTTATAGATATGTAGTCATGAATACTCTAATGGGGCAATTTTTATTCCCCAAGTACCTACATTAGTTAATTCTATTTCAATAGTTGTCACTCAACCATCATCTACTAGTAGTTCCAAATCAGCACCACTCTAAATATAAATATTTATTTTCATGTTTTAATTAAGTTGGAAATATTTGTTCCTAATTTATTTGTCATATATATATATATATATATATATATATATATATATATATATATATATATATAATGTTTTAGACATGGAATTATATTATGGATAAATAATTTTATACATGCATGCTTTGCATGATTTTGACACACAATTCTATTATCTAGAGATGTAAATTTAAACTTCACTTGGAAAATGAGCCCTTCCCCTCCCCAATACTATATATTTTTATCCTCTGTGTCCTATAGGGAGGATAATTTTTGGATATTAATAGTAATACGAAATTATATGGATCGTTCTACAATTAGTCTTTATGTGTAGATCTAGTTCTTCTCCAAACCTATGAATCTTATGAAAAGTTATATCATTGTAGTTTATTAGTCTCTTGATTTTTCATTAATTTTATTACAAATATAATTAGTTATTTTTAACTATTGGTAATTTTAATACCTTTTATGTATTAATCATAATCTCCCTTTTTGGATGTGTAATATCAATCTTACATCGATAACAAACTTTGATTATACATGGCAAATTTTAATGTATTCTTGTTTCTTTTAAATCTTATTGTGTTTGAATATTGGTGTGCCTAAAGTATCTTTCAATAGACATTGGTTCTTGATTTATTATTCAACCTTTTGTTAAAGATACATTTTAGAAAGGTTTCATCTTATTTGGTCCACATACCACCTTTTCTACCCTACATTTCCCTATTTTTTTAATTTTCTTTTGGTAAAAACCACCTTAAGTTATATCCATCATTTTATCCACCCATTTAAATTATATCTAGATTCATCCATATCTAAACCATATGTGGTAAACAACTACTCTACTCATGTCTATTACACCAACAAGTTGTTTACAAAACCCAATACCTTGCAACACATTCCTTGGATTGAATTTATTTCACTAATACTAAAATGTTAGAGGTTACCTCATAAAGGCTCCCTAGTGTACATAAAACCCACATCAATAAAAATTAAATTTTATGTTATAAGGAAGTCCTAAACCTTTGCCTCTATTTATTTGATAATAATAACATTAGCTACATTAAAGATACTCATAAGATTAACAAGGTCCATCTCAGACACTAATTTTATATACCCACCCTTGAAAATCCATAGAAATGTTAGGTTTGATAAAAGTGTCTAGAGAATACCCCAAGCTCAATCATACTCTCTAGATAGATGACTGTATCTTCCTGTACACCCAATGGCCCAAAATTGGATAGCATTCTCTACCACTAACATCATTAGAGATGTGCAAGATTTACCATCAAACAATTAAAAGTATATCCCTTCCTTTTCTCCCTTGAGAGGTAGGACCACTCAAGAACATGTAAAGGCCTTCAAGACAAATTTGGGAATACTGAATGTGGTTTATGAAGATGTGTCATGCAAACTCTTTTCCTCTACATTGTAAGATGATGCCTATGACTAGTTTCTAAATTTCCTAGTAGGTTTAATCACATATTGGGATCAATATAAAAACACATTTTTTGCATAATTTGAATAAGTCACTAGTGCAAGTGTTGTATACCAACACTTTGAAGGGATGATATGAGAACCAAATGAACCAATATAAGCCTTTAATTCTATATTTTAAAATATGTACACTAAACTTGAAATTGTTTATCAACATGATGAGGTGTTATCCCTCAAAATGTATAATAACATCTTGGACCCTATGATTGATGTTTTTATTTATAGAGATACCAATTTTGGTCCATTGCCTTTATCTTACACTAAATATATCGATATGGATAAACAATTGATTAATTTATCATAATCCTTGGCCCCACTTAACCTTGGTCCTATTTTTTGGTGTTCATCCCAATTCTAAAGCAAATTAGAATATAGTGGGAAAAAAATAGAACTATGTGTACACCCATTTGCCTTTATTCTATGTTGAACCTAAATAGCACCTTAGATTCCTAAAAAATTATATACATGTATCTAACCAACAAATCTAGAGTCAGTATTTGATAATAGTTAATATTGATACTATACAAGTTACAAATTTTCACTCCACAAAACTATAACTATAATATATCTATTATATGGTGTATAAATTAAGAAATGAGTTTATAAACATGTATAACCACATGGGGAACACTAGTGAATGTAACACCAACTAGATTTTTAGATTTCAAAGGTATAACATGTATTTCAATAGGCCTAAATACAATCTAGAGTAGTCACCACATAACATAATTTGTGAGATAAATATCATGGAAGCATATCTTCCTAATCGGTTTTGAGTACATAATACATAAAAACATGGTGAATTAGACTATATAAAATTCTAAAATACCTTTTATATCTTTCAAAACTAAATGGATAGATAGGAAGGTTTTTTGAACACAACATAACCATGTTCTTCTATAAACCCAAGGCATCCTAATATAACAATTATCTTTGAGACCATGACTTCCCATTCATATTGGAGGATGAGATTGAACCAGAGGATAATACTGATTAGATCCATGCTTTCCAATAGTTCTAGATGAAAAATTATAATTTTAGGAATAATCAACATACTACTACTTCTATATCTCTAAATAATAGTGTTACCACTCATCCAGATCTAAATTCTAATAAAAATATGCCCCCTTTAAGAAGGGATGACTATTTGTAGAGTGTCAAAGGCTAAACATGGTTATTCACAAGGATAAGCCTAAAGTACCACCTTTTATATTAACCATTATAATGTTTCAAAATAAGGTACATAATTGTTTAGTATACTCAAGTGTCTCTACAAATGTGATGCCTATAATTATATACAAGAAACTACGTTTGATGCTAGACAAGTCAAAGATAGTGGTCTTACAACTCAACAAGTCTCTTACCCCATGCATTGGAGAACTAACAAATGTGCACATCTAGATTACATCTAATATACATGTACAATAATACATAGATATTTTATTCATTGACATTCCAAAATCCTATGGCTTACTATTGAGTCATGATTGGTCAAATACATTGAATGGGTACATGGCCATAGATTTATCACACATATAGTTGCCTTGGAAATGTGTAGCCAACAAGATCTAAGTAGATAAAAAAACTAAAGATAAATTACTTTATCATAGAATACAATGATAGGAATTAAAATATTAAATTTATAGCCTCACATGTAGGTGTTTACACTTTCACTACTAAGAAATAACCTCATGAACAATAATATGAAGGTCCACCTCAATGATGGACACTCCCTTTCAATAGATCTAGATCAAAAGAAGGTTTAATAATTAGCATAACTGTGATTGATCCAGATGTGAATCAATATTTAATACCTATAGATTATAGTTCCAATGCATTAATAATAGAGCTAAGTATTAAGATATAATCCTTGGGCTATATTTTTCACTAAAGCATAACATCAAGCAATTACAAATCTTTAGTGATTCAAAGCTATTTGTTAACCAAATCATAAAGAAGTATCAATGCAAGATCACTTAAATAAGTACAAGCATCGAGCATGGAACAAAATCAAATTATTTGTGGCATTAAATATTAGATCTATCACAAGGAAATAAAACCAAATTAAATATTTATTAGTAGCTTTAGCTTCTAATCTAGCATTACTAAAATAATCCAATATGCAAAAATTCTTGGTGGAGCTAATTACATGACCCTCTATCCTAGACAATTTGGACAAATTATAGGTATTCAAGGATGATTGTAAGATTATATAATTCATTAGTAGTTCTAAATAATTTGAATATTATATAATAGACAAAAATTATGAGGAGACCATACACATTGAAGATATGGGAGAAGACAGTGTCCTACAATTAAAGGAGAATTGAATTCCTTTGGGTATGGTATCCATGGAGAAATATTTATATGTAGATAAAATATCACATAAATGAAAAGTATCTTAAGGTGACTAAGTCTGATTTTATCAAAAATAATCTAGGTACAGACCAACATCCCTAGTATGTGAACATTGTTCTAAATTGCATTGAAAGTGAAAAACAAAAGACGAAGAACATGCTAACATAATACAAATATGTGATAACTTGGACATATAAATATTTGAAAGTATTAAACACTAGTGTCATCAACCATAACATTCCATTTAAGCTAGAGCATAAGTATTTTAGGTAGAGATAAAGGCCAATGAATCCAATATTAGAACATCTCATCCATGCCTATAGATGATATTTATGGATTATATAACACCTTAGTTTTTTACACTTGGGAAAAAAATACCTTGGTTATTCCTCTCAATTTTGGACCTTTTCCTAATATTTTAAGTCTCATGTTTGCTATATCGTTTGTCCCTTGGCCTATCTCTTAGTCTGACCAGTCTTATGTTGATGACCCAAGCCTTCTGTCTTGTGTAGAATGCTTAAAATGTACTTATCTTAAATTTTTTCATGTTCTAAACATGTAACTACTTTACTATTGCCTAGATACTAATGCCTAGGATAGACACTAGCCTCGATGCAAGTGTCCTAACCTGATATAAGTGTATAGTTCCTTAAAGTCATCTATTTTTAAATGAAACATATCTTAATGGTTGACTTAAGTTCTTTAATATGAGTTACTTAAAATTATTGATATAAATATAATATCAAACCTTATCCATTCCTAAACTATAAATCACCTATCAAAAGACTAAGAGAGACAAATGTAACTTATCAAGATCACTCTATCAAGCATTTTAATTTTAAAAACTTCTATATTTCCATACCAGTCATAGAAATAACACATCTATAGGTTTGAAGTACTAAAGGATCATCCCAATGGAATAATTTGACAAGTTAAAATCTAGGTCATTTTTGTAATTTCTTTACACATATATCATGATTCACACACAATCCAACATAGGAAATAAATACATGAGTTTGATTCCCTATTCAAAGTATTTCCTATGTAGGCAATCCTCACTAATAGAGGGGTCTTTAAGGTCAAATGGACATTATGTTCCCACTAATCCATTTTTCCATAAGGTCACCATGAAGATTAATAACTAGGGTTTCGTAAAATAATGAGGAGTAACAGTCCATGACTCAAATCTAAATGCACCAGAGCAAAGGCAAAGCAAAACCTAGAAGCATCCAAGTGATCACATCCTTTTTCAATTGGTATTCTATATAGGAGACTTATGTCAAACCCAAGTAATAACATAAATTAAACCATCCAAGGATGATTTTAGTGTCCATATATATATATATATATATATATATATATATATATATATATATATATATATATATATATATATATATATATATATATATATATATAAAAGCATTAGATTTGGAATTTGACAACTGATCTGGAATCATCTTCCAACCTAATTTCTATCAGTTATAAATATATCATTGTGTTAGAATCAAAACCAAACAATTATATTACTTCTTTACCATTTTCATGTATATCTAAGTTTTATTTTCTATATTTAGCCTATTCTTAGTATAATAAATTTAGTGTATGTTTATTTAAATTTATTTTTTTGGCATAATATTAGATTTAGCTATGTAAATTCAAACCCAAAAATTAAACTACTTATGCATAGTCTAGATACATTAGAACCTAAATGCAATTTGATGAATAAACTCTTCAATACTACACTTAAATCCTAAATCTCAATGCACTAATTCAATATTAAATGGACTAAAAAGATAAGATAATGAAATTTCTTACCTTGACTCAAAAGTTTGACATAGTGATGTTACTTGATGAATGATTATTGATGATTGATTCATGGACATGGATTCAGTTCTTGGTTACTAGTTGTCCTTCAATGGAGGAAGTGAGTTGTTTAAATATTTTTTGGAGGAAAATATTGATGGTGGAGATTAAAATTTCATTTGAGGAGAAGGGTGGAGGATGAAAACAAATTTAAAATTACTTGAAAGCCTCTAGATTTAGAGACTTCTAGAGAGGAGGGGTGAGAATAGAGAGGATTCTATAATCATTTAATTCTATAATCCTCTTAGGTATTAATTAGTCTTAGGGAATTATTAGAGAGGGATTATGTGGGTGATTAGGGACAAAGCTTTTAGGAGAACCTAGGCATTTGCTACTAGGTGAGTAGGTGGGCCATGAGTATTTAAAATTCCCAAGTATTGGATAAGACATATTAGGTTAAGACTAAGAAATGATTATATGAATTAATGAAGAAGTGGGGAAGAATAAGGTTAGTAATTTAAGAGGAATTAAGGGGGATGTTAGATAAATGGTTAGGAATGGGTGATATTAAGATAGAATTAGCAAGATAAATTAGAATAAATAAGATAGACAAAATTAATTTTGACTACAAAATATTAGTGACAAGAATTCAGGTGAATGAATTTATATGCATACATTTTACCCTTATTTGAAATGGAATTACAAGTGAATCAACGTGGAAGGAGTAATGGTATTTAAAATAAAAACCATGTCATAGATGAATGCTAGTAGATGGTGTTAGTGGAAGTGATATTAGTGACTATGATGCCCCCTCAAGGGGATATGTGTGCAAGAATGAGATAGATGGTCACTTGAAAGAAGAAGCAAGGCATGGATGCAATGGATGAATAAGGGTATGAGATGTGATAGGCTTGATAGATGAGGAGATGAATTCAACTTAAGTAGTGAGCCACAAATTAATGATTCCCTTAGTAAAGACACGTGCACAAGGAGGATCAATGATGGGAATCATGGTTGTTGACAAATCTTGAGGGGGAATCAACTGTAACATGATGATGAAAATATTAAAGGGATGTAAGATTTATACATATCCCAAGAAAGGATGTATGTAAGGGAGATCTATAGGCTAGGATAGACAAGGATTGAATAATATTAACGATGGGTTTATCTCAAAGCTAAAGTCTATTGATGTGATGAATAAGATGAGAATAAATAAATAATATGATTGAGTGACCAAAAGTAGAAGAATTATACTTCATTATATCAAATTAATGAGCCATAATATCAATGTTTACTCCCCTATCAAGGATCCATGGTAGGGAATAATAAATGATGGAATAAAATATAGAATTTGTGTTTTGTTGGGATAAATCGATAGGTGTAGATGGTTGATTAAAATATTAGGGAAAATGATGGTGGGAATGATGATTGATCGGTAATTGATATTATATCTCAATGATTTTATTGATGCAAGACTAGGGGATGAGGATGGATGAGAGAGATGTGATGATGGATGATGAGGAAGGAGATAGTTATTGAGCTATCATTAGGCACTATAAAGTGACCAAGTGTTTCCTACATAGTCTAAAAATACCTTAGGATAATGTAGTTTTGATTCAAGGATAAATGATAATGATGTAGAATATGATGATGATGATGATGATGATGATGATGATTGTGATTAAGGATTAAATTATGATGTTAGTGATTATAGGATGTGATTCAAATGATGATATGAGGATATGTTAGTTTAATATATTTAAAATGATTATATGGATGATGGGAATAATGATGATTAGATGATTAGGTAAATGATGAATGGTGTAGGTGATCAAGCCATCACAAATATCATAAGGTTCAACATAGTCTGAAGTAATAAAATTAAATATGGCACTTTGCATTATGTTTCACGATATAAGTATGACAAAGAGGATTTTTTGGCAAAGTGCATGGAAAAATATCAAACTTTTCATCATCAATTTCACCAAAAAGCATTTTCATACCTTGGGTGACCTCATAACATCCTTATTAATTTCCCAATAGACAAAAAGAGACATGATGCAAGACATAGAAAAATATCAAATAATAAAATATATACATGATAAAAATCATACAAACAAGTTATCCAATAGACAAAAAACACACACAAGTATCTACATGTATTGTCAAAATCTCTTGTCTAATGATGGGATGAGTGATTGGGTGATGGGTTGGACTAAGTTAGTTATGATGGGATGTTGGATGAAGGAGAGACTTGAGTGCAAGATAGACTAATGATAAGTATTTTATTAGGATAAATATGAAGGGTTGGAAAAGTAATGAAGTTTAATGATGAGTTTTTAAATTTGAAATAGAATTTAAATCTATGAGTGGTCAAAGGAGGTGATTTCAAAATACAAAACCTTGCAAGAGTAAAATGGTTATGTGGTGCCCAAAATAATTATATTATGAAATGAGGTTCTAATCACTTCCAAAAAACAACCAAATATAGGGGTAAGATGATCCTTCATGATTAATTTCCATATTGTAAGTTAAACCCCAGAAGTAAAATACCATTTTTTTTACCCTTCCATAATGATAACATTAGTGGGAGCATGTGAACCATAGTCTTAGGAGCAACAAGAGACAAATGGGGATGAGATTCATCTTGAGGCTAAATGGAGATGTGCTTGTTAAATAGGATGTGATAGGATGATGTGATAGGGGATAGTGATAAGGATGGGATAGGAATTTGGGGACATATAAATGATAGATATGGATATGTGACTCTAAAGGTCTTCCCCAACAAACATCCTCATTACTTAACAAATAATGTTATTTACCTTGTGCTAAAACATTTATCTCCTATTGATGTATATGAACTTGTGAAGGATGCCCACTATTAAGACTAGGGTTAGGGTTATTTTTTCATGATGATAAAAAATTATTTTCTTCATGATATTTACCCAAGGTGAAATAAAATAAGTTTTCACCATCGAACGGATTTTTTTCACTTAGTAGACTAGTAGGGTGATATGATAGAGTGGATGGAGTGGACAAGGATATGCCCCCAAGAATGGGGACTCATAAATAGAGGATGGTGGAGCATATTAGGTGTAGAAACAGTTTAGATGCATGATATTCATGAGATCATCAAGCTTCTCACCATCTTGTGTGGCCAATTTATATGTTCCATATCCAAACTTGGAAATGATGATATAAGGCCTGAGCAAATTAGCTTCAAACTTCCCTTTATTATCTCTATTTGCATTAGTTTTTTTGAGGTTCTTATTCAAAAATAGGTCACTAATTTTTAATTCTTTGGACTGGAGTTTCTTATGATATTGGCCTTTTGGCTTATTTTGATATGCTCTTAGGTGATCAAGGGCTTTCTGATATTTTTCATTGAGAATCTCCAATTTTTATAGAATTCATGTTTGTAATTATGGTTAGTGATGATGCCCTAGAGTGATATTTGAAGGGAGGGCATCTCTACTTCTACTAATAGGATCACTTATATCCCATAAACCAAGTCATATGTAATAGCTCTAGTACAAGTGTTAACACTTGTATGATAAGACCATAAAACTAGATACAATTAGAGGTGCTAATTTATTTCTCCTTGATCGAATTTTTTATTCAAGATTTTAATGAGGGTCTTGTTTATGGATTCAAATTATCCATTACCCTAGAGATAATAGGGAGAGGAGAAGTGCTACTTGATGGATATTTATAACATAAGACCTTGACTTCCTAGTTTTTGAATGATTTGTCATTATCTGAGACGTTGGTAGGTATACCAAAGTGGCAAATGATCTGATCAAGAATAATTTTAGAGATTTAAAGGCATGTAGTATAGGTAAATGATGTTGTGTTTACCCATTTAGTAAATTAATCTATTTCCATGATAATTAACTTATTTCCATATGATGATGTTAGATTAATATTGAAAATTAGATCAAGGTCTCATATGGAGAATGGCTAAGGGCTCATGATGGGATGTAATTCAAGTGTAGGTAAATGAATGACTTTCTAATGTTTCTTATAGGAAATGCATTTCCACACATATTGAAAAGATTCTTACTCCATGGTTGGCCAATAAGATATATTTTAGAGTATTTTCTTGGATATGGCCATCCCACTGATGTGCCTACCATATATACCATCATAAACCTCTTTGATCATGTGAGAAGACTCTTCTGATGTTATGCATGCCAACAAAGTCCCATCATAGCCCCTATGATAGATCATGTTACTATGGGTTGTGTAATGGGAGGTGTCATGAATAAAGGTTTTACATTGGTGGTGGCTAAGGTTAGGAGGGAGGATGTTATAATGGAGTTACTTATACATGTCATGGTACCAAGGAAGACTAGGATCATTTATTTCAAAAATTTATAAAGGATCCATAGATTAATGTGTTAGGAGGATCAAATGTTTAATGAGAAAATTCCCCTCTAAATTATCTGTAGGGAGGTCAATGGGGGATCTAATGGTGGCCATTGAATCAATTACTTTGTTACTTCCTCATGCCACTTGTTCTAATTTAATGGATTGAAAATTTGATTTTAATTGATTGACTAATTGATTATAAGGGAGTTACTTCTCATGCTTTGTCTAGAACTCATAATTGACATGTTTGATTATCAACTGTGAGTCACCAAATACGTTCAAATGTTGGATCTTCCATTGGATGGCTAGGTGAAGGCTAGCTATCAAGGCCTCATATTCTAAAATGTTATTAGTACATGGGAAGGTAAGGTGAAAGGATTTGGGAATGAGATAATCTTATAGAGTGATGAGAAGGATGTTTTCCCCTGATCCATGCATATTGAATGAACCATCAAAATATAATTTCCAACCACTTGATTATAAAGTGTTCATTATAGATTCATCCAAGAATTTGGTTATAAGGGGCTTAGTTGCTTCGAGAGGTGTTTTATCCAATTGATCCACTATGACTTGTCCTTTAATGGATTTTTTATTGACATACTCAATGTCAAACTTACTAATCAACATGATCCACTTAGACATTGTACCAATAAGAGTTGATTTAGATAATAAATATTTCAGATGATCAACCTTGGTGATGAACTAGACCTGATTATTTAGCATGTAGTGTTGGAGCTTCTATGAGGAAACAACCATGGCTAAGCATTAATTTTCAATTGGAGTATAATTCAACTCATAAGATATTAATGTGTGACTGAGATAGTAAATAACTTACTCCTTGCCTTGCTCATTGTGTTGTGCTAGGAGGGCACCTATTGTACATGATGTTGTTAAGATATAAAGGAGCAAGGGTCTTCCCAAGATAGGTGGTGATAGCATAGGTGGGTTAACTAAATAACGTTCACAATTATCAAAATCTTACTAACACTCTAAGTTATAGTTAAAAGTAGTCCCATACCTTGAGAAATGAGTGAAAGGGTGGCATTTGTCTACAAGCTGAGAGATAAAGCATTAGATGGCTTGTAATTTTCCCTAAATACTTTTGAGTTGCTTTAGATTATGAGGTGGGGGCATTTCTATGATTAATTTTAATTTAGGTGGGTCTACTTATATGCCTCATCTGTAAACTATAAATCTTAATAACTTTCTTGAAGTAACACCAAATACACACTTTTGGGATTTAGCTTGACTTTGTTTTCTCACAATCACTAAAATATTCTTCTTAAAACATCATGGCCTTCAGACCTAAGGTGAGAATTCCCCAGAATGTCATCTACATAATATGTAATTATGTCATGTAAAATGACTATCATGGCCCATTGATAACTTGCACTAGCATTTTTAAGGTTGAAGGGAACGACATGATAGCATAATGTTCCCCATGGAGTGATAAATGCTATTTTGTTTTGATCCTTAGGTGTGATTTTAATTTGATTATACCTTGAGCAACCATCCATGAGAGATAGCATTTCATATCCGATGGTTGAGTCAAAAATCATGTCAATGTTTGGAAGGCACAAGTCATCCTTGTGGCATGCCTTGTTTATATCTCAAAAGTCTATGAAAATTCAAATTTTGCCTTGTGGCTTGGTTACAATGACAATATTATAAATCCAATCAAAATAATATATAGGGTGGATGAAACTATCTTCCAAGAACATTTGAAGCTCCTCTTTGATTAATAATGCATCTTTCATAATTTTTGTATGACCAATTTAACATTAGGATGTACAACCATGTGATGTACCACTAAGGATGGGTCTAATCTAGGCAAGTATCCATAACTCCATGTAAATATGTCAATAAATTCCTTAATTAGCTTGATGATAACTTCACATTCTATGGGTGTCAAAGATGCCCATAGTTTAACTATTTTGGGATGTTGACTCATCCCAATGTTGACTTCTCTTACTTCCTCAATAAGAGAGGGTGATTTTTATAGTAAATAAGGAGTAAATGGTATTTTTATAACATCTAAACTAAAAAATTTGGAAGCTATGTGTCAATGTCAAAGTATTCTTATGAATGGAAGGAGACATGTATAAGTTCATCTAGATTTTTAGGTGGCTCTTCCTCTTTAGATGTCTCTTCATCACTTTGTTCATGGGGCTCTAATTGTTCCCCAAATTATGTTAACTAATAAAGATTTATGTAAAAGACTTTTTTGTGATCACTAAATGCCATGAAATCTTGAGCTCCCATATATTCCAATATTGCTTCATCATTTTGAAATGTATCAAATGAAGGCTCCTATTTTTGATCTTAGTCAATGAGTGATGGATAGTGGAGGGAATGTTGATGATGTAAATGGTGGTGTCAGGGAATAGGTTGGTGGTAGTAATCTTTTCAAAGTGAATACAAATGGAACCTATGTCAATGTCTTCATTAGGGAGAGATGCCTCAGGGATCAAAAGAATATCCATAATGATATCATTCAGGTCATCATCATATAGTTTATACCCTAAACCAAGATACTATGGATATTTTTGAACCATGATAGGTTCAAGTCTTCCTTTCTCTTGTTTTCCTAGTCCTTTCCCTTTATAATTCATATTTTCTATCATCTTCAAGATGTAGGGATATGGAGATATAAGGGCCTCATCATCTAGAATAAGGCATGTGTCATCCAATTCTTCAATGCATTATTCATATAATAACCCTACACTTGAGAAGGTTGCTAGTCCAAACTGATATTTGATTGGGTTGGGATTATACATGGCTAAGTACCCATAGTTACTTGTGGAGAATGGTAGATCACCTACACAAAATGTTTTATATCCATACTCTTTTCAGCCTATGGATGTAAATTTTAAGTGGGTAACTTTAGGTAGTGGGTCTAATGTAGATTTAAGCTAGTTAGAGGATATATATTTTACATCTATTGGAATTAGTATGGAATTATTTATTCTAAGATAAGGATAAGGGGGTGAGGATTGATCCATCTAAAAACTATGAAGATGATCTATTACTCTAAGGATGGTGAACTCTATTTTGGAGTGAGGAAATTTGACACACTAATGTAGGGTTAATGGAATAGCCTGTATTTCATGGCTCCATAGATGTCCAAGAAGCATATTATAAGGAAAAGATACATACACAACATGGACTAATTTTTGGTGTACTATAGGCACCATGGTAAAAATAAGGTAAATAATCCTACAGATGGCCTCTCATTATCATCATAGGCTTTGATAATTATCAAGGTAGGCCCCAAATATGCCTCTAAATATCCCAATTTCTTCAATAAGTCTAGTTACATAAATTTAATGTCAATCCTCTATATATGAGAACTTGGGAGACATGATGATGGGATATGGACACTTTAATGAATAAGGGATAATTATTGTGTGGGTTAATCGAAGGCATAGCCTAGGCACCAAAATTAATTTACTGTGAAGGGGATAAATGTCCCATTAACGCTTGAAATTGATTGGTATCCAAGTCACTAGGGACATTAAGATCATTTAGGACTTGGTTTAGTATCTCCCAATGTAAAGCAAAAGTTTTAAGAAGCTTCATTAATGAAATTTGAGTTGGTGTTGTCTCAACCTCATAAATGATATCATAAGTCTTATCAAAATAACTTGAAGCTTTCTTGGAAATATTCCTCTTTTTATTGGTATAAAAAGTGGATGGGTCTTTAGGTGGTGCTATAGGAACTATAATTTTATTACATCTAGTAGTGACTACATAATCAACATTGGCATAATTAATTTTTAAAATTGTGGATGAAGATGGAATGGGCTCTTATAGGTTGCAAATTTTAATGGTGTTGATATAGTGGTATGACACAATGTGGTAGTTGGTTTGGTTGAAGGAAGAGTTCTAACCTTGATCTCTTAATGGTTTCCTATTTCTTTAATCATACTTAGGGAGTGGGTCCTTGTAAATACCTAATTACTAATTTATAGATTGGTTTGGAGGATTATCTTCTTTTATTTCAATGTCACCTCATTCAATCAAGTCCTAAATATAGTGTTTCAATTGCATACATATTTCTTTATCATGACCTTTAACCATGTGGTATTTGTAAAATTCATCTTCATGGTACCAATCTAGTTTTGGTTGTCAATCATTTATAGGTCTAATTTTATGAAGGGTGATCATATAAGTATAAATTAAATGGTCAAGGACTATTTCAATTACTACTCCCAAGTTAGTTAGTGGTCTCTTTCCTATTTGAGGCTTTGGCTTGCCCCATAGGACTCAGATGGAGGAGACATTTTTTGGTGGTGATATTATTTTGAATTATTTACACATGTTGTTATTTAGAATTAGTCACCTCATCTCCCATGACATTCTTGTTTTTGTTGAAGACTTTGGATTTCCCTAAAAAGGAGTTATCTTGATTCTGGGTGTGCTCATTCTAGGAATATAGATTGATTGTTCCTTTTTCAATAAGGGTTTTTTCAATTTGTATCCCTTTATCAATAATTACATCGAAGGTCTTAACACATGAGATTTTTATTTAATAATTGAGATCAGCATTAAGATTATCCACAAATATCTTGGTTAACTCTTTTTCAAGTACTGTACATCTTAGGTGGATTGCTAAACGTCTCCACCTTTGTAAGAAGTATGCCAAACTTTCCCCACTTCTTTATTTGGTATTATATAGGTCTATTGTGGAGATATCATGATCTATATTAAATTAAAAGTGTCTAAAAAATTGTTTAATTAAATCTCTAAAGATAGATATAGACCACTTGGGTAGGTAAATGAACCATTATAAAGTGGGTCCAGTAAGACTTTTTTTGGAAGAGTAGCAATAAGTAGGCATCTTCATATGCTACTTCATGATAAGCCACATAAAATTATTACACATGATCTCTAGGATCCCATTTCCATCAATATTTTTTTTATTTTAGGTACTTCAAAGTGTGGAGGGAAAGGTATTTATATTATAATATTGTCCACAGGTGAACAAAAAAATCTTCATGCTTATATTTGAGAGCTTGTGAGCATGCATCTATTTGTTGGAAGTTATCCTTCATCACTTTCCACTCTTGTGTAAATATGGGGTCCTCAAGAGGATTAGTGGTTTGATTTTGATAATTTTGGGGCATATGGGTATTTTTAGTGCTATGAGTGTTTTGAGTATTATGGATATTTTGGGTGTTTTGGATGTTATATTGATGGGAGGATGATGGACATTCATTTTGGGCATGGAGTAAGAGGTTAATTTATTGGGTTATTTGGTCTAATTGATATTCTATGATATCTTATCTCTGGTTAGCCTCAATATGATTATTATAGAGGGGTATTGAGAGTTCTTCCTTTATAAATCCATGGTCCACACCTTCCTCTTCTTGGGGTATTTGATTGGCTTGTATGTTCTGATGGGGTATATTTGGATGTGATAGAGGTCAGACTAAATTATGTAAGAGACTATGATCAAAAGTAGAAGGTGGTGTGCCTCTTATTTCAATGGCATGGGCTAACACATGGTCATGGTTTTCATAGATTTATCATTCAATTAATTTCCCAACCTTTTCATTATGTAGGGGATTGAATCATTCATCTTCTCCTCCAAGGGTATGCATATCACTATGACTATCATCATGATCTTGAGTTACATCAACTATATTCCCCAATGGGTTAAGTCTTGGTTAGAAACTTGTAAAATTATAAGTTAGGCATGGGTGTGAGTGACCATTTTGGATGAGGTGAAAATATATGTCATGAAGTATTATAAGTGATATGGAGGATTTGAATACTAACTTAGACTAGAGACCACATTTACTAGTTGTTAAATATAATGATGTGATGATCATTTTAGAAAGGGATGAGATAACTAAGAATTACGAAGAGACAAAGTCTTATAATAGACCAATATATAAAGAATTAAATAGAGTGATGGGATCAAATACCTCATCCACTATCAAAAATGATGATTGGATGTGTGCTAGGTGAATAAGGCACATGATAGGGATGAGTGATGGGTGCTAGGTTAGAATCTTGATGAGACTTTCTATATTAATAATACCTAGTCAAAAGATATAGGATGTGACAATGAGGACTTAAGAGGATGGGTGACCACTAGAACTTGATTCAAATACTAAATATATTATTCAAGAGTGATGAGAGGATATAGGATGGATGAGATGAATAGAAGCTATACTATGGGTTTTAGGTGGATAGAGAATATGTGGTAAATATGAAAGACATATGATGAAAAATATAGGTTATAGAAATCACTTAGGAAATGGATGTATGGTAAGATATGAGGTGAATAAAGGATATATAATGGATATTAGGTGGATGGATAAATATGGGATGTTGTAAGTAATATATGGTATAATATGGGTACTAAATGGGTAGAAGGTATGGTGTGGGATGGATGGCTAATCACAAGATGAACAGATGATATAGAATCGAGTAGGGTGGATAAGTTTTATTAGATGGAAGATAAAAGGTTAAGGTGTGGGGGATATGATCTAAGTACTTAGAATAGTGTGGTATGAAAGGTTAGTACAAAATAAGTATATGATATAAGATGGGTAGTAGATTAGGTGGATTATGCAACACTAGGGTGAAAAGAATGTGGAATGGAAGATAGAATATATGGGATGGGATGAATAGAATCTATAGGATGGGTATTAGGTGGATGGAGGAATATGAGATGTCACAAATGTAATGGATGTAATATGTGTACTAGGTTTGATACAATATGAATTGATAATATAGGATCAAGTAGGGTAGATAAGGATTATAAGATGGGTAGTAAATTAGATGGGAGATGAAGGAATAAATTATGGAGGATATGGGATGAGTATGAGATTTAGGATGGGTGTGTCCTAGAATGATGAGATGATAATGGATGTTTTCCTTTGAGAACCTAACATTTCACATGTAAAATGGGGTATGGTCGACTCATCTTATAAATAATATAATTTTTACATAACATGCAAACAACACATGTAAGTATAAATCCTAAATTATTCAACTAATGAGGGTGTGTAACTCTATGTCTACAACATCCAATGGATTCATGAGTGAGGTTGTACGCTAGTGACCCATTACAAAATATACCAAACCCTCTCAACCCCACTTGTACTTGATGGCTACTTTGGAGTTGATACTACCTCTTATAGTAGTACACCTATTACAACCAAAGGTTCTTAATCCAAGTATACATAAAGGTTTCTAGTTGCATCCCCTATATATACAAAGGTATGAGGAGATCCAAGTCTATATAATATGCTATCAAACTACCTTATATCTTAGATTTTAATCACCCCTCACTGCATGGAACCCTTTATGGGGAATTTTTCTTTGGTGCCTAATGACATCTCTTCTAATTTTTAGATTCTACCAAAACATGGAGTTTGGTTAGTGCATGGTGTTTAAATCCACATCACCAACCCATATATTCCAACCCCATGTGTGGGGATGAATTAATTTTCACATGCTATCCTATGAAAGTAATAAACCAACAATATGATTACACTTATGAAAACAATAAACCATGGAATTAAATCAGATAGATAAGTAACTAGAATCAGATAATAGCAAAGAATAAGAGATACAAGAAACCACCCTGAAAACTTGTATTAAACTCTTTACAGAAGGAATACAATTGAAGAAACTTATTTCTTCCACACCTCTCTCAGATGCACAAGATCACTCTCTAGATCTCTATCCCTCAAGAGCTCTCTCTCTCTCAAGTACAATCAACTCCAACAACCTGGATTGATACAAATCTGTACTATTCTTCAACATTCACGCACACAATGAACTACTATAAATACAATAAGCTAAGAAGATCTAATTCTACATATAGAATTAGGAGACTTGAGCTTGCACTTACAACCAACAGTTAAGCCTCTTGAACAAGGGCTCTAAAAACAATCTTACTAATAATAGAGACACAAACTTATGACTAAGACTTAAACTCATCATGCAAACACTCAATTCTGTCCTCGAAAATAGCATTCTGGATGCACAGGTAACTGATGCCAGTTCCTTCCTACTTGCCTGTGACTGACGTCAGTCGATCCACTATCGATGCCGGTGTCTCTTCAACTGCACCTGACTGATGTTGGTTGATCCTGACTGACACCGGTGACTATGTAAACTTGCAACTTTGGTAATGCACTCCTTGGTGAAGATTTTAGGCTCCACACCTTAACAATCTCCCACTTGGAGATAAATAGCTGCACTAGTACCTATACAGCAACATCTTCTAGATCCTCCATCTTCAACTCAATCATGAAGACCAATAGAAGTTGAATGAAGATTCAACTTCTCCTTTGTAACTGGCTTGGTTAACATATCAGCAGGATTCCTATCTATATGGATCTTCTCTAGCTTCAACTCACCATCTTCCAATACCTATCGTATGAAGTGGTACCTTAGCTGTATGTGCTTGGTTCTTGAGTGAAAGGCTGAATTCTTAGCCAAATGAATTGCACTCTGACTATCACTGTATAATCTACAACTCTCATGCTCCCTTCTAAGCTCTTCCATGAACTGTGTCATCCATATCGTCTCTTTGCTAGCCTCTGTGGCTGAAATATACTCTACTTCTGTAGTTGACAAGGCAACAACCTTCTGCAACTTTGATATCCAGCTAACCGCCATTCCACCTATAGTGAAAACATATCTTATGGTGCTCCTCCTGCCATCTAAATCACCTACCATATCTGAATCTACATAACCATGTAGAGAAGTATCTGAACCTCCATAGCACAAGGGTCTACTGTTGGTTCCTTTCAGATATCTAAGGATCCACTGAACTACTTTCCAATGTTCCTTACCTGGATTGGCCATATACTTACAACTCCCACTACTTGGGAAATATCTGGTCTAGTACACACCATTGCATACATCAAACTCCCTACTATGGAAGAATATGTAACCTTACTCATGTACTCTACCTCATCATGTGAATTAGGACATTATTCTTTACTCAACTTAAAATGTCCAGCCAAAGGTGTGCTTACCGGTTTAGCATCCTCCATATTGAACCGTTTCAACACCTTGTCCACATAATCCTCTTGAGACAATATCAACCTATGATTTTTCCTGTCTCTCTTAATGCTCATGCCAAGGATTTTCTTTACTGCTCCCAAATCCTTCATAGCAAACATTTGAGCTAATTTCACCTTAAGCTCAGAGATATCCTGCATGTGTGATCCTACAACTAGCATATCATCTACATACAACAATAGAATAATATATCTACCATTATCCAATCTCTTAAAATACACCAAATGGTTAGATTTACACCTATTGTAGCCATGCTCTGTCATAAACCTGTCAAATTTCAAATACCAATGTATAGGAGCTTGTTTGAGGCCATACAAGCTTTTCTTCAATCTGCACACTAACTTCTCCTTACCTTTGACCTCAAATCCTTCCGACTGTTTCATATATATTTCCTCATCCAAATCTCCATGAAGAAATGTTGTCTTAACATCTAGCTGCTCAAGATGCAAATCCTCAATAGCAACCAAAGATAGTACAACCCGTATAGAAGTCATTTTAACAATAGGAGAAAAAATCTCACCAAAATCAATACCTGGCTTTTGTGCAAATCCTTTCACTACCAATCTGGCCTTATATCCCATCTATCCATTCTCACCTTCCTTCAACCTATAGGTCCATCTGTTCTTCAGTGTCCTCTTACCAGCTGGCAACTCAACCAAATCCCATGTTTGGTTCTCTCTTAAGAACTCCATCTCCTCAACCATGCCATGCTCCCACTGACTCTTGGACTCCACCTGTAATGCTTCTTTAAAACTCTCTAGTTCTCCACCATCAGTTAGTAGTAAATAAAATAATGAAGGAGAATATCTAATTGGAGGCTTACTTACTCTTTCTAACCTCTTGATGGGTGTTTGAGACTCGTCCACAACACGCTGTCCATCCAAATTCTCTGACAGTGACCGACCTCGGTCACCTCCAGACCTATTACTGGCTGACGTCAGTTCTGCCTGACTGACACCGGTGCCTATCCTACCGACATCGGTCTCTGTATGGCTGGCATCGGTTTCTATCATGCCGACGATGGTTCCTCACTTGCCAACGTCGGTCTCTATGTTTTCTTGCAAGTGATTATTTCTTTTTCCTATGAGCTCATATTGGACCATCACCTCGTCCAATTCACCATTGCTCTACCCAAATTGATTCAGCTTCTTCAGCTAATCACTATACATCACTTTTTCATTGAAAACAACATCACGGCTCCTAATTATCTTGTTAGTTCCTAGATTTCAAAATCTAAAACCAAAATCATCTGAGCCATAGCCAATAAATGTGCACCTCATAGACTTAGCATCTAGCTTCTTTCTATTTTCCTTATCAACATGCACAAAGGCTTCACAACCAAAAACTTTGAGAAAGGAGAGATCTACCTTTTTACCTATCCATGCCTCTTCTATAATTCCACCATCCAAAGCTATAGAGGGTCCTCTATTAATCAGGTACACTACAGTGGCAACAGCTTCTGCCCAAAACTCTAAGGGCAAACCAGCATGCAATCTCATACATCTTACACGCTCCATGATTATTCTATTCATCCTTTTAGCAATTCCATTCTACTGAGGTGTCCTTGGAACCATCCTTTGCCTACGAATTCCATTCATATAACAATACCAATTGAACTTATAGCTGCAGAACTCACCACCATTGTTAGATCTCAGGCACTTCAATCTTTTGCCTATTTCATTCTCAACCATAGCTTTCCAAATCTTAAAAGTCTCAAATACATTAGATTTCTTCTTAATACAATAGATCCATACCTTTCTTGTAGCATCATCTTGAATGAAACATAGTACTGTGATCTTCCAATAGAAGCTACTTGAGTCAATCTCCACACGTCTGTGTGAACAAGCTGCAACTTATGCTTCTTCTCTGTAGACCCAGTCTTGAGAAAACTAACCCTTTTCTATTTTCCAAATACACAGTGCTCACAAAATTCTAGATCCATGCTTTTCAAATCTGAAAGCTTACCTTTAGACTTAAGAATTGACATTCCCTTCTCACTCATGTGGCCAAGCCTTGAGTGCCACAATTTTGCATCCACATCAGAAGTAGATAATATAGAAGGAGAATTATTAGTAACACAATTACATAAATATAGAGTACTTACTCTCTTACCTTTGGCCATAACAAGTGCACCCTTGGTCACCTTCCAAGATTCTACTATGAGAGTTACTGTACAACCCTCATCCCCTAACTTTCCTGCAGAAATCAAATTTCTCTTCAAGCTAAGAACGCATAACATCTCTCAACACCCATGTGTTGCCATTCTACATTTTCAATTGCACTTTACCTTTGCCAATAATTTTACAAGGCTCATCATCCCATAGATACACTATTCCAAAATCTCCATGGATATAGTCACTAAAATATTCCCTATTAGGGGTAGCATGAAAAGATGCACCAGAATCTAACACCCAAGATTCTATATTATTATGCAAAGAGAATATTAAATCATCTTGTGCAATATCTGCAACCTTTGCTTCTTCCTTTCCTTCATGTTGATTGTCCTCCTTAGGCTTTGACCAGCAATCTCTACTTATGTGCCCCATCTTTCCACAATTCCAGCATTGTGGCTTCCTGCCATTTCTGGATTTGGATATACCTCTCCCCTTAGACTTAGATCTTGATCTCCCTATCTTGCTCTTCTCTTTTTGCCTTCCCCTGCTCTCAAAACTTAAAGCATTCCCAGATGTCTCTTCTGTGCTTTTCCTGTGAATTTCCTCATTCAAGATAACACTAACAACATCCTCTACTTTTAAAATATTTGAAGCAGATGTATTGCTAACTACCATTACTAAGCTATGCCAGCTTTTAGGCAAAGAACATAATATTAAAAGAGCTTTTATTTCATCATCAAATACAATTTTGACTGAACTTAATTGATTTACAATTCCATGGAAATCATTCAGGTGATTAGATACAGATCCACCTTCCTGCATATGCAAATTAAATAACTGCTTCATAAGATATACCTTATTAGAAGCTGAGGGTTTTTCGTACAAATTTGCTAAAGTAGTCATCAAATCTACCATTGTTTTTGCCTGTTATAAATTAGATATCATAGTAGATGCTAGATTCAGTCTTATAGACCCCAGAGCCTTTTTGTCAAGAACTTCCCATTCTTCATCATCCATGTCTGTGGGCTTCTTTGCAATCCCACCTAACGGTAAGTATAGATCTTTCTGATACAGATAGTCCTCTATCTGCATTCTCCAATGTTGATAATTTTTGCCATTGAAATTCTCTATTCTCAGTTTAATTTCTTCTGGCATTGCTTCTCCCACTCAAATAGAAATCCCTACAGAAACCCCTGTGAGCAACCTATAATCAATACACACTACACAGATCTGAACCACCTATTAGTGAACCTGAGCTTTGATACCAATTATTGGATATCAAGCTCTAAACCTACAACCAAGGCTTTGATACCACTTGTTGGGGATCAACCAATAATATGATTACACTTATGAAAGCAATAAATCATGGAATTAAATTAGATAGATAAGTAACTAGAATTAGATAATAGCAAAGAACAAGAGATACAAGAAACCACCCTGAAAACTTGTATTAAACTCTTTACAGAAGGAATATAATTGAAGAAACTTATTTCTTCCACACCTCTCTTAGATGCATAAGATCTCTCTCTAGATCTCTATCCCTCAAGAGCTCTCTCTCTCAAGTACAATCAACTCCAATAACCTGGATTGATACAACTCTGTACTATTCTTCAACATTCATGCACACAATGAACTACTATAAATACAATAAGCTAAGAAGATCTAATTCTACATATAGAATTAGGAGACTTGAGCATGCACTTAGAACCAACAATTAATCCTCTTGAACAAGGGCTCTAAAAACAATCTTACTAATAATAGAGATGTGAACTTAAGACTAAGACTTAAACTCATCATGCAAACACTCAGTTCTGTCCTTAGAAATAGCAGTCTAGATGCACAGGTAACCGACACCGGTTCCTGCCTGCTTGCCTATGATCGACATCAGTCGATCCACTACCGATGCTGGCGTCTCTTCAACTGCACCTGACAGACGTCGGTCGATCCTGACCGACGCTGGTGACTGTGTAAACCTATAACTTTGGTAATGCACTCCTTGGTGAAGCTTTTAGGCTCCACACCTTAATAGTGTGGGGATGAATTAATTTTCACATGCTATCGTAGACTTGGGTTGGGAGGGGAACAAATAGGCAAACACAACATGATTAATTTACCAATTAATTAGCTACATGTGAGAGGCACAAGTATATACAATGAAGTGACAAGAAAATATGTGCAAGTAAAAACCATAACATGCAAGAAAGTATAAATTTACATAATAAGGATTTATATACAAAAAAAAACATAAGATAATATATTATAGGCACTATTCCTACAAGTAAAAAGCTTAGAAACAAAATGGGGTGCCTTGGTATTAAGGGGTCCTACACCAAAGGGTTACTAATTTTTAAATATTTTAGTTTGAAATGATCAGACTTGCAAGCACACATCAAATGTGTCAACAAGAAAAATTAGATGTATGAGTTAGAATGATGTTTATGTTCTATTTAGAAATTGATTATCTTTCAAAACAAATTATTTTATTCATATAAAATGTCTAAATTGGTAGTTTGAGTGTGGCTTGTGACACTCTATCCATAGCTCCTTTTTGCACTCTTATGACCCTTCTAGACATCTTTTTCTCATTATTAGTTATTTAAAGCCTTCTATATGATGATTCCACCTCAGCCAAAGTATATCAAACCTATTCCCCTAGGTCTCGATCCTATAAGATAGGAGTCATATACTTAGACTATAGAATTGGATGCTAGGGTGTCCTATTTTTGGCACTCTTATCCATTTACACCTTAAGCCCCAATGATTATTTTCATTTGATCCCTTTTCGTAATTATGTCAGGCTAAAAAAAATACATATGATCCATAACCAATTATTACCTATAAAATACCACCCAAATCACATTTACAAAGTGAGGTAATAAATCTTAAAAATCAAGCAAAAATAAATATAAATCACTATGGCAAACTTCCCTATTCTCTACATATAGTCACCCAACACAGTTACAAACACACTAAAACCCTCATACCAATCCCTAGCCAACTCAAGCACTCTCAATTTAGAATTTTTGCATTTAAATCACACTATTTCACAAAGTACATTAGGTGGGAGAACTACATCTTGCTTGATCCCTCTTTGGAGTATTGGTATATAGGTAACATGCCCACACAAGGGGTGTGGATTACATGTTCAATGCATCTTACACACTAACCCCACCTTTCTCAAGTGATTTGAATATTTTTTTATCAATTATGATAGAAGGTTAGTGTTTAAAGATTAAATAATATCTACAACAAGTTTTGTCAACAACCAGTATTCAATTTTTCATAGGCAGGATCATATCAACACATCATAAATGCCGAAAAAGTTTTAGGTCTCTATGACTAGTTTGGACAACAATGGTAGGAGTGGACAATAACATCAAACACTGAAGTGTCATATTTTTGATGCTCCTATCTTTTCACTAAATAAAATCTAGATTTAGGTTGATGACAATGTCTTAGTCCTGCACAGACAATTATAACCTCTGCATCATCCATCTCAACCCAATTTCAAGATAAGTTATATTTCTCCTTATTTATTGCTATTTTTAAAAAGGTGAAAAAGAAAAATAAATTATACAAATCAAACATTAATTATTTCTATATTCTATATTAATTTATTAATCTATAAGCTTAACTAAAATAGGAATAAAAATCCATTATTCCCAAAAAAATTAAATCATTTGGTGAACCTTACTTCATTTGTGCACAAAAACCCTAGAAACCCTAGGGAAAATTCCTTACTAATTTTAGAAATATTTTTCTAATTTTTACTTGCATATATAAATCAAAATTTCACATTTAATTTTTAAAACTCACCATAGTAATCTTAATTTTTTTTTGTTTTAACCCCTAGTTGAATATAATAGGTCCTTATGTTTTTAAGGTATCACCTTACAGGTTTGTGAGCTCTATATCCTTTTTATGCATATTCTAGTTCACTATTTTTCAAATCCTAGATTATAATTCTTTAATCTTATTTTTCATTTTTCAAATTGTTTTCCTTATGCCACCTAAGCTTCTTTCATCTCTTAATTTGAGATGAAGTGTAAAACTTAGTGACAACACTCCTAAATTCACTTAGATTCTTTCAACCCATCCATATACCATGGATAAACAACTAGCTCAATTTCCTGTTATAGATCCTACACATCCAAATTACACTAATTTCCATAACGATAATTTTGACAATGATAAATATGATAATAAAAATGATGATACACACACCAATGTTCATGACCCACCACATCGAGCTCTTGATCCACTTCCACCTATTGTTGATAATGATGTTATCATCAATAAAGATTTGATCCTATAACATTTTAGAGAGAGAGACTTATGGAAAAACCTTGATATCATGCCCTTATCTTACAATATATCATATAAATTAAAAGGCTAAGCAAGTTGAATATTCCATTCATTTAGAACAACTAGTTACAAATGACACCACAAAAACAACTATGTCTCAACAACCCCCTATAATAGCCCAACCTTCCTATGTGGCACCACCAGTTATAGCTAGTACATCTTTGTCTCCTAATGTGGCTGCCCTTTTGTAAGAGAAGAAATCTATTCAATCTAAGATTATACATTTTCGGAAAGGTGCCTCTACAATAACACATGCTTTGGATTATTTTGTTCTACTTCATACACCATTGACATGCCATACTACTTCTACAACCTTGTCACTAGGTTTTGTTCAAACCAAGGTCACTCTATATAACGGAAAGGGTGATACAAAGACACACTTGATATATTTTCACATATCATGCTTGGACTATGTTCCAAATGACTCGTTACTAACTAAGCTACTTCCATGGATTTTAAAGGATTATGCTCTATAATGGTTTTATAGTCTACTGAATCAATCGATCAATGCATTCAATCTTTGAACCAATATGTTCCTATCTCATTTCAGAATTAAGATCAGTGACAAGGTATATTATACCCAAATTACACAACAAAAACAAAGGTCAAATGAGTATCTCATAGATTGTGTTCTTAGATATAAGACTATCTTGGCTAAAATGACTAGCCCCATGGCTGATCAAGAATTATAGGATCTCTTCAAATAGAGTCTTCTAATATCTTTGCATGAGTCAATAATGTTAAAAAGTTTTTATTTCTTCACTAAGTTATTAAATACACTAAAGGAAAGAGAAGTCAAATTACATTCAATGGGCAAACTCAAGTACACAAGCATATAAGAAACAACAAACAAGAGTAACAATAAAGTCCCATACAAAGTAAAGGTTAATGATAGAAAAAGTCAAAATGAACCTATATTTAATGTGGCTTCATATCCCACTTAGAAATTGGTTTTATTATCACCTCTTTGGTGAGCCTTCACCAATCTACCAGTATTTCTAACCAAATTCTTATTTTAGCTACTAGAATACAATGTCATATCTCTCCCTCCTATATGGGAAGTTGATACAACAAAGCCTCTTCTACGTGGATATGATTAGATTGAATTTTATGATTTTCATAGGGAACCAAGGCACATAATAAATATATTCATTTGTTTGTGACATAAGATATAAGACTTGATAGATGGAAACCTTATTGATCTTGGCACTCCCATCGATCCTCCTTAGACAAAGCATAGGACAAGGCTCTAAAAATTTTATTAGATATTTTCAAATAACATTATAAATAGGAGATAAGGGACACATCAATTATTCACCATGAATATTATGCACATCTTCTATAATATACATACAAGACAACTTTAGTTAAGTCATATCCTTTGAGCAACATGATTGGTGTGTATAATTCTAGAGTTCCATCTAGATTTTTGATCTCCTTTTTAGAACATGAGATAGTTGAAGATTATTCATATTACTATGAACTCTTTATCATATCATAAAATGAACACCATACCATTCATATTGTTCTCATTGAAAATAGATCGAGTGTGAACATGTGCACTATGACATTACTTCAGCATTTGGGATATTTAGAGCATGATATCACCCCAATGGACATAGTTATAAATGGATTTAGTAAGCACATACAAAGTTCATTATGTGAGATTATTCTTCCTCTACATGTTTTTCTAACACATGTGGCCACATGATTTACTATTGTCCCTAGTTTAGGAGTCTTCAACATGTTGCTTGGTTGACTATAAAACCAAAAAATTCATGTAGTACCTTATACAATTCACAGATGTGTGAAATACATTCACACTAATTAGGTTCTTATAGTTGGTAGAGTTATGTATGATTTACCACTCCCCACTTAAGAGCTATCTCTTACTTTGTAGTCACCATTTTATCTCCTCCACCAGTTATAGTTCCTTCTCTAGTTTAGATTTAGACACAATTGAGGCCTCCCTCTTTAGCACAGAGAGTTCATACACTTCCACAAAGGCCTCTCTTAGAGTGACCACTTCATTAGTGATAGTTTTAGGAATCTAGATAGTTTTTAGCTATAGTATTAACACCCATGGTAGTATCATTGATGTTTCATACCTCTACACATAAACCACAATTTTAGAGATCTTCTTATACTATCAGATGGGTCCCTAGGAGCCCCATAGTTGCATCCACTTCTCAGAATTATAGGGGAACCCCACAGTTGGTTTCCACTATAGATATTTTAGATCACTTAAAACATACATAGCTTTAAAATTCATAATATTATCCCTTTAATTGTGCTCCATGATCATGCACAATCCCTCTCCTTGATAAAGGACACCATGATAGGGAGTCTCTTATAAGACTCATCGGTTAGTATCATTTCTTCTCAGTTTTTCTTGTTCATAGTTTTTATCTACTTGTACAATTTTTTCATATTTATTTTAGATAATTTCCTTATTATTTATTATACATATTTTATTTCAAAATAGCAAAAACAATCAAACATGTCAAAATACAAAAACATTCAAATAACTCAAAAACACCAAAAGCTTTTCAACTGTATGCATTATTCATGCTTTACATTTCTACTACCATGCTAGACTTACATTTTTTTACTCTATACTATTGTTTGTTGATTTATCTACATTATCATGCTTCACTTGATCTTCTTTGAGTGTGTGCAGTAACACCTAGATCCTTGATGACTTTACTCTACCCATTGAGGGGGCATCCTACTTCTACATTCAAGACATACATAGACATATCTACCCACCGGGGGTATCTTCTACATGACTACACCATCTAGGTTATGTCATTCATACACCATGTAGTCTAGTTATCATATTTATATACATTAATTACTATCTTACATAGATTATTCTATCAACACTCACTAGTATATATCACTTGTGTATATTGTAGCATCTACCTAGTCTTGTACTACATGTTTTAAATACTTTCACTTCTTTCTTTGATTAGTTAGATGCATTAGTATTTATATAATTTATATACCTTCCTTTCTTTCCTTGAGTAGCTAGATGTGATTGCATTTATTAGTTCCTATTTTTTTGCTTGTGTGTGCCTTAGGACATTTGCCAATGTCTTTTACTTGTACTCTTATATGTGCTTGTGGCCCTCATGCCAATCTTTCTTATTCATAATTATATGTTTATGTGGGAATTTAAACATGACTTATATGATTTCTTTCCTATTTTGAGTGGCATGTGTCCATGTCCCTTGCTTGATTGGCCCCTTCGTCTCTTTTGTATGCTTCTTGCTTCTTTCCTTTTGTGCTTGTTTGCTTCTCATATGTTTATAATGCCATGATCCATATCATGTATTATCTTGCCTTCTTGGATGACATGATGGACATATTACTCCATTGCTCCTTAACAACTAACTAGATTTCTACTTTTAGTTTAATATAATACACATGCTATTATATTGTTACATTTATATAGGCATACTCTTGTTGATCTAACCATCTCCAATTCAAACAATGTTATATCTTGAGACATCATTTCAATTATCATTATTATATCATGTATTTCATGGCATAACACACTTGTAGAGCTCTTTATTCTAAGGATAGTCATTATATGGTATTCATTAATACCCTTAGAAGAGGAGGCAATAAATATTGGGTTTTATCATAGAGATCAGATCCATCTATTGATAAAAAAACTAGTTTTCAAAACACTCAGCATAGCAATCAAAACCCAAAATAGGTAGAACAAATTAAAAAAAGAGTGAATAATATAGAATAATTATCAAAATTATTAAAATATGAGAGCACCAAAAGTGGATAATAGTTCTAAACACTAAAGTGTCTCATTTTGGATGCTCTTGTCCAAATAACCAAAATTCCATAATTTTTAGAAACAAATAAAAAAGGTAAGATCAATTATAATTTTGTCAGCTATAATCCAATTTAAATTGGGTAGTTTCAATATAGATTTACTTAGAGTATCTAAATAAAGGGAGAATCATGTGTGGCATGATGGTTCTCACTTTTAGTTTTAGATTGGGTAGTTAGTATAACTTTCAGATCAAAATCCATGTTATAGACACCAGTGACTGGGGGCAATGTATATAGAACACTTTCCTTCTTTTTGTTCCAATTCATTATATTACCTAGGTATTCTCAGTAGTTGCATGCCTTATTCCATCTACAAGTGGTTTGCATAATTTTGGAGTGGATTTCATATAATCCTAATTCTTAGTTTTAGAGTGGCTTTCATACAAGACTAATCTCCAACTTTTAGAGTGGCCAAGATTGGCCTAGTTCTCTATACACATTCAGTTATCCACATAACATTATCAAATTATAGAGCATTCATGGGCTTCATGAGCCATCTCATATGACACACATTCATACTAGTTTTAGTTCATAACTTCACACTTAGTGGGCAATGATGGAGCCAAAAGACTAGTTAGCCTTTGTATTTTTGAGCTACCTACTTAGAGGGATTAGACACACGATCTAAACATTGATCAACACACACATGATCATATATCTTCACTTAGTGGGTGATGATGGATCCAAATGGATAGCCTTTGTATTCTTGAGCCACCCTTGAGGAATTGAGCACTCAACTCTATTCATGATATTACTCTTAGTATCGCACATACCCAGCATCACTCAACATCACAATAGGTTCTATAGTAGTTCACATACCTAGTGAGGTGTATTCATTCATTTTTATTCCTCTCTCTTTTACCTAGCCTTTATACATTCTTATCTTATACATAGAGTGTCTAGTAAGAACTAATCTACTCTTTGTTTTCTCTTTCAAATTTATGCTTCATGATGTGTTCTCTCTACACACACTTAACATCACAGATATTCATGGGCTTCACCCTTATAGGTAAGTTCATGTACACATTTTACTTTCCTTTATCCTAGTATTTTTTGTTGCTGAATCACTAAAATAAATGGGGGGCGGGGGGAAATGTAGTCATATAAAATGACCAAATTGGTAGTTTGAGTATGGCTTGTGACACCCTATCCATATCCCTTTTTTCCATGTTCTTATTACCCTTCTAAACATCTTTTTTTCTCATTACTGGTCATCTAAAACCTTATGAATGATCATTACACCTTAGCTAGATTATATTTTATATGCCAATCCTATTCCCCCAAGTCATGATCTTATATAATAGGAGTGTGATACATGGACTATAACACTAGACCCTAGGGTGTCCCATTTTCGGTGCTCCTATCCATTGACACTTTGAGCCCCAATAGTTATTTTCATCTTATCCATATCCTTAATTGTATCATCCTAGCATGAATACATATGATCCATGACCAATTGTTCCCTATAAAATCCCATCCAAATCTCATTTACAAAGAGAGGTGACAAATATTACAAAGCAAGCAAGAATAAAAATAAAGCACTAAGGCAAAATTTCCTATTCTTTACATATAGTAACCCAACATAGCTAAAAATACACTAAAACCCTCATACCAATCCTTATCGACATTAATAACTCTCAATTTAGCATTTTTGCATCTATATCACACTATTACACAAATCACATTAGGTGGGAGAACTACATATGGCTTAATCCCTCTTCAAATTATTGGTATGTAGGAAATTTTCCCACACAAGGGGTGTGGATTACATGTTTAATGCATCTTACACACTAACCCCCCTTTCTCAAGTGATTTAAATAGTGTTTTATCAAGTATGATGGAGGATTAGGGTTTGAAGATTAAATCAACTCTACAATGAGTTATATCGATAACCAGCACTCAATTTTTCATAGGCAAACTCATATCGACATAACATAAATACACAAAAAGTTTCAAGTGTCAATGACTAGTTTTTATAATAGTGATAGGAGTGTAAAACAACATTAGACACAAAATTGTCTTATTTTTGGCACTCCTATCCTTTTGCCAAAAAAATCTGAATTTAGGTTGATGACACTATCCAAGTCCTACACAACTAGTTTTAACCTTTGCATCATCTATCTCAGCCTAGTTTTAAGTTAAGTTATATTTTTCCTTATTTATTATTATTTTTAGAAAGGTAAAAATAACAAATAAATTATGTAAATTATGACTATAATTATTACTATATTCTAGATTGATTTATTAATCTAGACCCCTAACTAAAATAATAATAAAACTCCATTATTCCAAAAAAAGTTAAATCAATTATTAGGAGTTTGCACAATTTTAATCTTCAACCAATCATTTTTTAAAGTACTACAACGTAAATTTTAATCAACATTAACTCTATTGATATACGTGAATATCAAAGTGTTGAAATTTTTCCCTTTTACTATTGGTGATTTTGTTACTACATAGTTACTTAAAAAAAGGTCTCAAGTGATATTACAAAATTATCAAATTAGCAATAAGGGATTAGTCAAAAAAAAAAACTACCACCTACCTTATATGTCTTTATAAAAGAAGTGGCTAAAAGGTAATATTCAAATGAACATGTAATGTTAGCCACCTACCAAATATTTGAACAACACTCTAAATTAAAACTATTGACCATATACTAAAATAGAAATGTGAGTTCCTAATACAAATCAAAAACTTTAAGATACACAAATGCATATCAAAGATCATGATACCAAATAACAATTAAATAATAGTAAACATGGAGCACTAATTAATTTATGGTGTATACAATAATATGCATTATGAATTACATAGGAAAAGAACATAAATTCCATATAATAATCCCACTTAATACAACTAGATGACATGAGAGCTTATCAAAATAGACACCAAAACATCACCTATACAACTGGCTATAATAAATTGATCAGTTTTGGTTAAAAGGGTAGTCCAACATGTCACATGAATGATATTGTCTTTGACAGGGGTCCATCCTAGTAGTATTTGATGTAGGTATGGCATGGGATTTTAGGTGATAAGAAGATTATTTTTAATTTTAATATTTTAAATTTGATTCAAGCATTGATCTTCTATCTATGGGCCACTATGCTTTCCTATGCTCTGGCTCACCTATTATGATGTTGTTGGGCAACAAACATCCTTTGTATTAGGGATCCTTTGAATTTTAATCGATTTTGGATTTTGGTGACACTTTCTTTGGATTAGATTTTCATCCTAGTCTTCTTCAAAATTGATACCTCTCTACATAATAAAACACTAATACAAGGAAGGTATTAGATAGTAGATAAATCTAGGTAGTAAACAGGTTAGTAGGATGCACCCATAGAGGTTATTTGGGCTAGGATAGAACTTAGATGGATATGGAAAGAGATTGCAGTGCAACCGAGCTCTTATGACATTAGAAATGTGTATAATGCATAATTTTATAAATGAAAATACATGAATTTACAATCAGGTCTAATAAGACTACATTTTTATTTTTTTGGTTCATCCTACTATTGTTATCATACTTTAAAAATAACACTAAGATCAATTTCAACTATAGAGGACAAATATTATATAAAAGGCCAAAATACTAAGAGAATGAAAATGGGTTAGCTAATAAAACACCATTGTTACTTATTGTAATAAGGTCGTCAGTCATCTAGAGGTTGATTATGAATAAAATATATTTCAAAACTTGAAGTTACCAAATTAATCCTAAATCTTTCCTACAACCATCCTTTTCACACTTCAGACTCACAAGATTAGTCTAAAAGGGGAAACTTCCACCATAGTGACCAAATGTAGAGGGATTTTTTGGGCACAATATTAGATTTAGCTATGAAAATTCAAACTAAAAGATCAAACTACTTCTATAATGTCTAGAGCCATTACGACTTAAATGTAATTACATGAATAAACTCTTCAGTCCTACACTTAAATCCTAAATCTTAATGATCTAAACCAAGATCAAATGGAATAAAAATATAATATGATGAGATTGCTTACCTTGACTCAAAAATTTGACATAGTGATGTTGCTTGATCAATGATTGTTGATGATTATTTCATGGACATGGATTCAATGCTTGGTTTCTATTTGGCCTTCCATACAAGAAGTCAATTATTTAAATAGATTTTGGAGGGAAAGATCAATGGTGTAGATTCAAATTTGGTTTGAGGAGATCAAGGCTGGAGGATTAAAAGGAATTTAAAATTCCTTAGAATCCTCTAAATTTAGAAGCTTCTAGAGAAGAGGGGTATGAATAAAGAGGATTTTAGAATCATCTAATTCTAAAATCCTCTTAAGGATTAATTAGGCTTAGAGATGGATTATATATGGATTAAGTGAGTGATTAGGGGATAGGGGTGTAGTAGATCCTAGGTATAGGCTAGTAAGTAGGCAGGTGGGTAGTGGTAATTTAACATTCCTAGATAATGGATAAGATAGATTAGGATAAGACTAATAATTGATTATAAGAATTAATGAAGAAGTGGAGAAGAAGAAGGTTAGTAATTTAAGAGTTTTTAAGGGGGATGTTAGATAAATAATTTGGAAGGGGTGATATTAGGATGGAATTATTGGGATAAATTAGAATAAATGAGAAAGATATAATTAATGTTGATTAAAATATATTAGTGACAATAATGCAGGCAAGCTAATTTAGATGCATATATTTTACATATATGTTTATCACCCAAATGACCTACTGTAAATTTAGTTATCACCCTTGTGCATTATCATTTTTATATTCTTAACCATATCTAACCTAAGTCAAGATCCCCATCCATTTTAGTGTTAAAAAGTTTAAAAAACTATCATTGAAACATCCATCCCCTTGAACATATTACAACATAATACATCTATTAGGGTCATGGGTTATGTATTTAAACATTTGTTTATTGAAACTACTATTTCTACATCTACCATGGAATTACCAATTGTTTTAGCATAAATACTAGTTTTAATGCCTATTAATAATCAAAACATGTTTACATCCCCTTTGGTGACCACTCAAATTACTAATATAAATCCCACCGAGTCTACATTTCAAAAACTCCTTCAAGGTATAAAGGCCTTGGAGGACAAGGTTATAATTTTTTTTTAAAAATGGTTTAAAATCCCTTTACATTATTGACTCACAAGGCATGTTGCATAACCCTCCTACACTTTATATATCTTTTCACCCTTTATCTTTGAACCCTTTTTTCAATTGGTTTTGTTGCACCTAAGTTTCCATTTTATGATGGCAAAGATGATTTTGAATATCACCTTCACTCCTTTTATGTTACATACCATGATTATGCCTCGAATGATAAAAGTTTGACTAAATTACTTCTAATAAGCATCAAAGACTATGCTTTGAGGTGGTTTAATGATTTAACTCTCCAATATATGAAATCATTAAAACCATTTCTAAACCAATTTTTAGTACACATTTCCATTAATATTTCTAAAAAGGTTTCATATGCTCAATTTTTCAAAATCAAACAAGGAACCAATGAGCATATCAGTGAATATGTCTTTAGATATAATAAAATGCTAGCTAAAATGACCAATATTATGGAAGATAAGGAAATTCAAGATATATTCAAGAAAAGTCTATTTCTCCTTTACATGAGTCCATTATTTTTAATAAGTTCAAATCTCTTGATGATTTATACCATGTTATATGGGATTGTAAAATAAATATTATTTCATTTAATAAGATCAAATATGTAGAAAACACACTAGTTGCATCTACATCTAGTACCAAATTTATAATCAAACCAAATTATAAGTAAAAACCTCCTAATCCTAAAAATTAAAAAATCACCACAATTAACACAGTTTCAAAATAGCCTAATTAGCTTGTTTTATCCAATGCACCAAGGAGATAGCTCTCCAATTTACATTAGTCCCCAACTTCATTACTCCCATGGTTACTAGAGTTTCAACTTATATCTCTCCCTCATCCCAATGAGGTTGATATGAATAAATTTCTACCTAAAATATATGATGTGAATGTATATTTTGATTATCGATAAGGACTAACACATTCTACAATCATATGATTTACCTTGAAGAAAAAATATCCAATATATTATTAATAACCAAAATCTTGCATTTGATGATACTCCAAAGGAATTAGGATCACAACTTTATGATCACCACAAATAAAAAATATTTAACAATCCTTAGAACGATGATTTTAAGAAGGAACCAAAAGTGAAAATGGAATATAACACACATCCTCCACCACATTATGGGAACCCACTAGATTGAATTATTAACTCTTACACATGACATATACATCCTATGGTCTAAATACCTTTTATTACTTTCAATGACAGTGAGATTAAGGATGATAACTTTATTTTCATTCTTTATTAATTGAAGCATACCTTGAAAAACACCCTATACATAGTGTTATGATTGATAATGGTGTAAGATGTAATGTTTACATCATTACATTACTTACATAATTGGGTCATACTCAATGATTTACATCATTTTACTAGATTAGTTAGATCATTCAAAGGGACCTCCTAGATTTTTCTTAGTATGTGTGGTTAATACCTTTTTAGTCATACCTTTCATAGTAATATTTGATATTTTATTGGGAATACCTTAGATCCATATACTTTAAGAAGTACCTTATAAAGTTAATGTTAATGTTAAATAAATTCATGCCAATTAGGTAGTAATAATTTATGGGATTCTATATGAGCATCCTCTTGAACATGAAAACATATACCCAAAGAGTCAATTACCAATTCTACTAAGACTCATTCACCATAAAAGGGTAATAAGTAGGCAATCCCCTTTACTAGGTGTCCAATACTTGAGAGACTATTACATCAGAGACATATAATGGACTCTATAAAATCCCCATATATTACACATAATGTTTGGATATCTAGACTATATAAACATTTTTATACTATTGTTATTCCAAAGAAAACACAAAATGCTCAATGATGTTTCCATAAACCTATACTCTTATTAATCCTACTACTTCTTCACGACCACATAATCATATTTTTCATATGCAAAGCATCAATAATACTATTATGATAGATATTGAGCGTATATGTGATCTTGGATAGTGTCACAAGATTATTACACAAGTTTCATAATGGATATATATATATATATATATATATATATATATATATATATATATATATATATATATTACCATACATTAGATGGCATAATATTATATATTTTCTTTTCAAATATTAAAAAAATACAAAAAAAATTAGAAACATTCAAAAATCCAAAAATATGTTTAGAACCTACATGTTATATTGACACCTTGGCATCTATACATTAGTTCCATGTTGAGGTATGGCATATTCAATTAATAATACATACACGTGTGTCAAACTTGTAATTTAATTTGATACAAACATACATGGACACATGATCTATTCCTATTTTAGATGTTAGGCTTTTCATCTACTCATGTCATTAATACATGAGGGGCATCAGATTCTTTGATCTAGATACACATAGCGTATATAGTTCAATAATCAAATTTCATTATCATGTTTTAGATTACATGTGCACTTACACATGCCTTTATCCATGACTACATCTTACACATGGTACTTGATATGCTTACACTTGACATTTTCCTAACACCTTGGATCCATGGGATACTATGACATGTTAATGCTAGTTTCTTATGTTTTAATTTATGAACTTGCTTGAGTGTCTTTCCTTTCTATTGTATTCATTATTTGAGAATTTGAATATGCTCCTATATTTGTGGCCACTGTGTCTATGTATGATTTATTTAAAATTTGCATATGTCATTGTTTATTGTATGGATATTTTAATATGTCATCCTTACTTTTATGGACATTTTAATAATTCACGTTCCTTCAATTGTGTGGCATTTGAACATGCCCCTTATTTTTGGTCTCCTTATACCATTGACTTTTGAATTAATTTTGAGTGCTCTTATATGTGTGTTTGATTTTTTGTTTGATCTTATTATGTTATCATCTACACATTTCCATGATCCTTATCACACAATTTAGGCCTTCATGTGATCACATGGGTTATATGCACTTTAATGTTATATCTACCTAGACATATTCCTTCTATATGCTACATGGATACATTCATAGGTTATACAATTTTCTTATCCTTTTGAGGTGAAGTAACTAACAATTCCTATCTTTCCCTCACCTCAAAAAGATGGGAATATTAGTGAGGGAATATAATAAAGGCATGTTATCCACAAATTCACAGTTTTCAGATTCATTGGGGGCATGTCATAGAGGCATGGCTTCCATATATTCATAATTTTTAGATTTAGTGGGGTCATGCTTTAAAATCATGTTATCAACACCTATTCAATATTAAACATCTATAAATTACAATGGGGGCATGTTTTGGAAACATATTCTCCACATTGATACTTATATCAATTTTTATATTTTTGCATATATAATGAGGTCATGATTTGGAAACATGTTTTCCACACTTACACATTTTCTAAATTAGTAAAAACACATAGTTATATGATTCATATTCATTGTTACATCATAGTTATATACATTGATACCATTGATATACATAGTTTCATCATGATACATATATAAGGTGCATATGATATGCAATTTTTGCCTAATATTTCGAACTCCATATGAGTTTTGGATTCAAACACTTTTTTGTGGATTGTTTCCACATCATAGACTTTTATGTATTGATACCTTGTTGGAATTTTATAGACTTTATTAGGATAATCTACTGTAATATTTGGTTCTCTTTTTGGTATGGTTGTGTATATTAAATCACTTAATCTTGCCAAGTTTTTAGGTTGGAATTGATTGTATCATCCAACATCACCAGATTATAAGTTTCATTGGTTTACACAGTTGAGTTAATCTCAACTTCCAAGTGGGAACTCATATTTAATATAAGGTTGGGGCATGGGCCTTAAAATCTCATTATATATATATATATATAGATATATATATATATATATATATATATATATATATATATATATATATATATATATATATATATATATATATATATATATATCTCCTTAGATATATCCACTTTCAATATTTATCTATATTTTTCCAAATCTTAGTTTAATACCCTTTCAATGATACATATTTTTCAAATCATCTTTCCAATATGCAAGGTGGTTACATCAACACACAAGCATACTCTTAAACCTTTATCTTTCAATTATAATCTATTTAAAGTACTTTAAATTCCAAATTATATACATTTATTATATATTATAACATGTTATTGGTTATAGGTCAATCACCAATAAATAACTCAAGTTGGGCACACACAAAGATATGGTGTGTTATACACACCCAGATAGACATTTCTTTCTTTTAAACTAGAAATTTAATTATTATATTAAATGGGGGGAATGTAGATTATATTTATGGATTATATAACACCTTATTCTTGTACACTTGAAAAACTTAGACCTTGGCTATTCCTCTCAGTTATGAACCTTTTCCCCCTTCCGTAAGCCTTACATCTACTTTATCTTGTGCCCTTTAACCCATCTCTTAGTCTAACCAATATTATGTTGATGTCCTAGGACTTATATATTTCCTAGAATGCTTAGAATGTACTTATCTTCCATCTTTATAATTTTTTAACCTATACCTATTTTCCTATTCCTTGGACACTAATGTTTGGGATAGATACTAGCTTCAATACTAGTGTCTTAACTTGACATAAATGTCTAGTGCCCTAAGTCATATATTTTACAAATGAAATGTATCCTAATGCTCAACCTAAGTTATTTAATGCTAATTACTTATCCAAAGTTATTGATATAAATACAATATCAATTGTCAATAATTCTTAACCTATAAAGAGCCAAGGAAAGACCAAGAGAGACCAAGGCAACTTATCAAAAACACTCTATCAAGAATTTAATTGAACAAAGCTTCCTTATTTACATACTAGTGATAATAGTAACACACATATAGGTCTAAATTACTAAATGAGAAGCCTAAGAACCTTATTTCCTAAGTTACAAGCTAGGTCACTATTATAATTGCTTTATACATATTGCATGATTCACACACAATCCAACACATAGTGGATAACTAAATTAGTTTGAGGCCCTCTTCATAGTATTGTATACGAAGAAAGTACTCACTGATAGAGGGGTATTTGGGGTTATTGTGACACTATGTTCCCATTAACCCATTTTTTCCCAAGGTTTCCATGAGGATGTAAAACTAGGGTTTTTCAAATTCAAGATGAATGATAGTACATGACTCAGATCTAAATTCACTAGAGGGAAGGAAAACAAAAACCCATATGTATCTAGGTGGTCACATAATTTTTTAATAAGTATTATGTATAGGACACATGAATCTAACCCACACAATAACATCGACAAAACTATCAAAAGATGGCATTAATGTCTAAAGCTCTGAAGTGTCAAATCAAGAATCTAAAGACTATTATAGAATCATCATCTAGCCTATTTTCTTCATGTTGTAGACCTAGAACTATGCTAGCATCAGAAATAGATTAGTATATTACTTTTTTCTCATTTTCATGCATATATTAGTTGTAATTTCTATATCTAACCTATTCTTATCACAATAAATTTAGTGCGTGTTTATATATAAGTTTAACACCCATTTGGCATACTTTAGATCTTATTATCACCCTTGCTCACTATCATTTATATATTATTAACCATATCTAACACAAATTAGGTTCCCCATCCATTTTAGGGTTAAAATTTTCAAAAATTATAGTTTAAACATCCTTCCCATTAAACACATTATAACATAATACATATAATAGGGGCACATGTTATGTGTTTAAACCCTTATTTCTTGAAACTACCATTGATACATCTACTCAATGCCCATTAATATTCAAAACATGTTTACATCCCCTTTGGTGACTACTCACATTGATAATATAAACCCCACTATGTCTACAATTCAAACACTCCTTCAGGTTATAAATACCTTGGAGAAAAAGATTACAAACATTGAACAAAATGATTTAAAATCCCCACACTAGTGATTCACAAGATGTTTTGGATAACCCTCTTGAACTTGGGCAACGGTGGTTAAACAATGTTCATCAAGTAGCTCAAACTGGGCTAAATGGTGTTGATGATAATTGTCTTCAGAAATGATATCTTGGAGGGATATGTAAAGCAAAGGAATTTAAACTTTGAAAGGTAAGATAGCCTCCACTCCAAACATAAGAGATAATTTGGTAGCACTTGTAGGGGTTCAGATGCAAGTACGATATGCCCATAAGGTGAAAGGGATGTACAAATACCAATCCTAGCTAGATGCATTGACCATTTTATGTAATGAAATTACTTCAAGAATTAAGTATAACAGTAGAATTATATCCAAATATGACTTTATTGTACCTTAGTTTCTATTTTATGATGGAAATTATTATCCTAAATAAAATATTCAATCCTTTTATGTATCATACCTTGATTATGCCTCGAACGATAAACTTTTGATCAAATTATTTCCAAAAAACCTCAAGGACTATGCTTTCAGGCGGTTCTATGATTTACCTCTCCAATTCATGAAAACATTCAAACATATTGTAAATCTATTTTTATCACACTTTTCCATTTATATTTATGCAAAATTTTCTTGTGCTCAAATTACCAAAATCAAACATGGAACAAATAAACCTATTAATGAATATGTCTTGAGATATAAGATAATGCTAGCTAAAATAACCAATTTTATGGTAGATAAGGAGTTGTATTACATATTCAAGAAAATGTTATTGTTAATTTACATGATTCTTATGTTTTTAATAATTTAAAATATTTTGATGATGTACGCCATGTTTTATGAGACCATGAAATGAACTTATTTCAATAAATAAGACCAAATATGTTACAAAAACACCAATTGGATCTACATGTAGTACCAGATTTACAATCAAACTATGTTATAAGGAAAAACCTTCTAAAATTAAAATGGAAACAACCACCATGACTAACATATTTTAAAAATATCCTAATTAGTGTGTTTTATGTAATGCACCAAATATATATTTATTTTGATTGCCTGTGTCCCTAGCTTCATAACTCCCAGAGTTACTAGAGTGTTAGATTTTATCTCTCCCTCATCTATTAAGGTTGATATGAGTCATCCTATACCTAAAGGATAATATGGGAATGATTATTTTTATTATCATTAGGGACCAGGGCATTCTACAAGAAGATGTTTTACCTTAAAGAACAAAATATAAAATCTTATCGATGACCAAAAACTTTCATTTGAGGATCATCCAAAGGAATCAAGCTCACAACCTAATGATTACCACAAAAATTAAATATTTAATAATCCTTTGTAAGACCATTATAATAAGGAACCAAAAGTGAAAATGGCATATAATTCACATCTTCTCAGCCACATTATGAATACCCACTAGGTTGGATTATCTATACTTACACATGACATATACCTCCTATGGTTTAGAGACTCTCTATTACTTTCAATGATAGTGAGATTAAGCATGATAAATATGATATTAATTATTTATTAATTGGATCATACCTTTATAAACACACTATACATAGTGTTGTGATTGATAATGGTGAAAGTGATCATTTGTACACCATTACATTACTTCCACACTTGGATTATACATCCTTCTTATAGATTGGTTAGATAATTTGATAGAACCTATTATAAGGTTCTTATTAATATTTAACTACCTTTACAAGTCAGTCCCACACATGTGCAAAGAATAACTGATACTATTATGATAGTTATTGAACCCATAGGTGTTATTTGGAAGCATAACAATATTATTACATTGGGTTCATAGTGGGGATACATGTATGACAATCTAGTGGATGGCATCATATGATGATCTTTCCTTTTTAAATATTCCAAAAACACTAAAGAAAATAAAAAACATTCAAAAATCACAAAATATGTTTTCCACTTACATGTTTTATTATGTTCTTGGAATATATGTGTTAGTTACATGTTGATTTATGACATATTTAATTACTCCTACATGCATATGTGTGTAACACTTCTACTTTGGTGTGATACATGCATACATAGATATATTATTTGTTCTTATTTTAGATGTTGGGATTTCCCTCTTCTCATGTCATGAAGACATTGGGGTCATTTTCTTCTTTGATCTAGTTACACATAGGTTATATGGTTCAATTATCGCATTTAATTATCATGTTTGAATTTACATATGTACTTACACATGCCTTTATCCATGATTATATCTTACACATGGTACTTGATATGCTATACACTTGAATTTTTTTCCTAAAACCTTGGATCCATGGGATACTATGACATGTTTATGATGGTTACTTGTGTTTTAATTTATGTACTTCATTGAGTGTCTTGACTTTATATTGTGTTCCTTATTTGAGCATTTGTATATGATCCTTTTTTTTTCTTCCCCTTACCTATGTATGATTTGTTTAACATTTAAATATGTCATTGTTTATGGACATTTGAATGTGTCGTCCTTACTTTTATGGAATTTTTTATAATTCATGTTCCTTTTATTGTGAAGCATTTGAACATACCCCTTGTTTTTGGTCTCCTTGTACCATTTTATTTTGACTTACTTATGAGTGCTTTTGTGTGGGTGCTTGATTTGCATGTTGATCTGATATTGTTATTATCTAGATGTTACCATGATTCCTATCATGCATCTTAGGAATTAATGTGATCACATTATTTCTATGTGATTCAATGTTATATCTATATATAAATGTTAATTATAATAATACATGGCTACATTCATAGACTATACATTTATCTTATCCTTTTGAGGTCAAGTAACTACTAGTTCTTATCTTTCCCTCACCTCAAAAGGGGGAGTATTAATGGGGGAATGTCATAGAGGAGTTTTCTCCACACATTTATGGTTTTAATATTTAGAGGAGGAATGTTATTTAGTCATGACTTCCACACATTCACAACTTTTAGAATCAATAGGGGCATACTTTAGAAAAATGTTCTCCACAACTATTTAGTATTCGACATATCTAGACTATGATGGGGGCATGTTTTGGAAACATGTTCTCCATATTGGTGTTTATATTAGTTTCAAAAGGTTTCCATATATAGTGAGTGCATCCTTTGGAATTATGTTCCTCACACTTCCATATTTTTTGACTTGGCCAAATCACATAGTCGTATGGTTCATATTCATGGTTGTGGAAAAATTCTATACATTGGTAGCATTGTTATACATAGTTTCATCATGAGACATATCTAAAGCACACATGCTATATAATTTGTTAATAATATTGAAAAATGAATCAAATTCATGTTCTAAAATTATTTTATGGACTATTACCACATCATAAAATTTTATGTATTGATACCTTGATCATACTTTTATGAACTTTATTTGGATAATCTATTACAGTGGTTAGTTCACTTTTTGGTGTGGTTAAGAAGATTAAGTCACTCAATCCTTCCAAGTTTTTAGGATGGAATTGATTGTATCATCCAACATTACCAATTTATAAGTATCATTAGGTTGCATGGTTGAGCTAATATGAACTACCAGGTGGAAACTCATCTTTGCTCCAAGGTTGGGGCATGGACCTTCTAATATCTCTCTATCTCTCTCTCTATCTATATCCTTAGATATATGAACTTTTAAGATTTATCTATATTTTTCCTAATCCTAATTTTAGATCTTTATAATGATATACATTTTTCAAATCAACTTACCAATAGGCAAGGTGATTACATAGACAAATATGTGTACTCCAAAACCTTGTTCTTTCAATTTTAATCTATTTCAAGTACTTTCAATCCATATTATATGAACTAATTATATACTATAACATGCTATTAGTTTTAGGTTAGTAAGAAATAAAGAACTTAATTTGAGCATGCATAGATATAGGGTGTGTTATACACACCTAGGTATGCATCCCTTTCCTTTAAACTAGTAATTTCATTACTAGATTAAATTGGGGAGGTAAATGTAGATGTTATTTATGGATTATATAAAATCTTAGTCTTATACACTTGGAAAACTCAAACCTTGGTTTTTAATCCTAGTTATGGATGTTTTAACACTTTTTTAAGTCTTACATCTACTCTATCTTGTGCCTTTTGACCTATCTCTTAGTTTGACCAGTCTTATGTTCATGACATAGGCCTTATAACTTGACCAGAATGCTTAAAATGTACTTATCTTCCATCCTTTCATTTTCTAAACCTATTCCTACTTTATTAATCTTTGGACACTAATGTCCAAGAAAGATACTAATGTTGACACTAATTTTTTGATCTAACACAAGTGTCCAGTGTCCTAAAGTCATCTATTTTATAAGTGAAACATATCCTAATGGTTGGCCTAAGTGATTTAATCAGAGTTAATTATCCAAATGGATTGATATAAACACAATTCCAACCCTCATTCATTCCTAACCTACAAATCAACCTTGAAAAATACCAAGAGAGATGAAGACAACTTATTAAAAGTAATTTATCAAGCATTCAATCGAACAAAGCATCCTTATTTCCATACCAGTCATAGGAATAACACATATATAAGTCTAAATTAATAAAGGACCATTGCAATATCCTAGTTTTCTAATTTACAAGCTAGGTCATTATTGTACTTGATTTTCACATATTGCATGACTCACACACAATCCAACACATAGGGGAGAACTACATCAGTCTGAGATCCACTTTAGAGTGTTGGATATGTAGGCAGTACTCACTAATAGAAGGGTATTTGGGGTCAAATAAAAACCATGTGCCCACTAACCCATTTTTCCTCAAGGTCACCATGAAGATGAGTAACTAGGGCTTTTAAAAATCAAGAGGAATGAGAATCCATGACTCAAATCTGAATTTACCAAATGGAAGTCAAAGAAAAAACTAGAATCATCTAATTGATTGCATTAATTTGTAGTAGGTATTTATATAAGACACTTTTGTCTAACCCACATAGTAGCGTTAATGCAAACGTATGAAGATGAAATTTATGTCTAAGGATCTGAAACATTAGATCTAGAATCTAACAGCTATTCAATAATCATCTTCCAACTTGTTTTATTCTTGTTCCATATCTAGCACTATGTTTGCATTATAACAAGATAATTATATTACTTATTTGTCATTTTCATGCATAGATTAGTTGTACTTTCTATATTTAGCCTATTCTCAGCATCATAAGTTTAGAATATGTTTATAACTAAGTTTATCACCCAATTATACTACTATAAATCTAATTATCGCCCTTGTACATTATCATTTCTATATTATTAACCCTATATAACCCAAGTTAGGATTCCCATCAATTTTAGGATTAAAAAAGACCAAAGTATAAAAACTACTAGATGTCAAGCTTGTCTTTCCAATTAGGAATTCAACCTGAATAGCCAGAGTGGTACTAGTTAGGAAGAAGAATGGAGAAATAAGGTTTTATGTTGACCTCAAAAATCTAAATCAAGGATTAAAAAATGATGACTACCCTTTTCCCTTGATTTAATTTTTTAGAGTTTATAGAATTTAGCCCTAGGTTATTAAAGGGTCTGAGTATAGTAAATTAAGTTAGAAATATGCAATAAATACAATAATGTATTTTTGAAATAACTAATCTAAATCTATATTCATAAAAATATCGATAGATGACACAAATGAATACTTAGTTGTAAACAAACTAGATGGGTGATCTGGAAGATGAAAACTAGCACAAAAGTTGAATAGGGTATCATAGGTAGGATATAGGTATCAAAATCTTTCTTATATATTAATTACCTAATTATATAGTAGTACCATATGGCATTAGTGTCCTCCTTTATCTCCAATGTCCTCTTTTTAAATGATTTATAGGTTTTATAGATCAGGTCATGTTCTAGCTTTGGCCAAATTTTAGGTTTGTGTGATTAGTTACTTTTTCTTGTAGCTCTATTTTCCTTCAAAACCCCTAGTGTTGAAAATTTTAATTTATGTTACACATTTTTATATGGTCAATGATTTCAAAAGAAGCTTGCTAATGTGATTTCTAAAGTGATCCTATGGAATGTCTTGTCTTGATGAAGAAATGTATAGTGAGTTGAGGCTTGTGAGAAGGTGTGAAGTAGTGTGTGAGAACATGAGAGGTTGTATAAGAGTATATATGAGGTTTTTAGAGAATATACATTGGTGATAGGGTCATACTCTAGACTTTAAGTAAGTTGCAGTTGAAGGCCTAGTGTGCCAAGACACCTAATAAGGCCAAATTGAGGATGAGGATTAGATTCCAAGGTAAGAATACTTGTATCATCATAGAATGAAGGTATATGACATTTTTATGACTTGTTGATAAAAATACAAGATGTTCCCAAGTATGTTCAAGGGTCAACATGCAACAAATAGTTTAAGGTCTATCATGTATAAAGACCTAGTATGGCCTAATGAGGGTTCAAGCTAAGTTTTCAAAGTGTTTAAGCACATGTGATCATGGATAAAGGTCTAAAAAGTTTTTAAAAACATTTGTACCAATTTTTAGGTCATTTATTGTAGGATAAAGCAAGAAAAGGAATTTTAAAGTTTTCTATGCTTGAAAAATAAAGAGATGAGAAACTGAGAAGAAATTTCGATCCTCATTGGCACATGAAAATTTTGAATGGTGTCCTAATACCTTTTGGAGAGATGAAAAAATTTACCAGTAAATATTTCTTATAATTATTTTGGAATTTTATTTATAGATTTGTATGAACAATCAATATAGAGGTTAATTGGTCTAAAACCCTCTCAAAACCCTCATAATGACCTGATTGGAGAAAACTTGTTGTAAAGGTCCTAAAATGGATTATAAATTATATTTTATGTTTATATAATTTATAGGACTCCTCTAAGAATCTCTAGGTGGTAGTGGTGTGTCAGGGTAGCGAGTAAAAGTTATAGAAGAATGCTTGTTTCTCAAGAATTTATTGCTATAGGTAGGGTTGATTAAGTAAATACATAAAAATTAGTAGATGTTTAAGGTCAATTTTTTTATTAATTTAAATTATGTTATTTTATTTATTTATATCCATTATGTCACTCAAGTTGACTTATTGCTAAACTGGAAAAGATTGAAAATAGTGAGAAAAAGCCAATCAGAGTGAGAATGTGTTTAGGGATGAGTTTTTGGTGATTAAGGATGAATAAAATTAATTTATGTCATTTTTAAAAACATATAACTCTTTTAAATTTTTATTATATTATTTTTAATTAATAAAAAATGGTGAAAACAATGCTCTCAAGATGGCTTGTCTGAGTGGAAATGGATAGTGAAAGAGTGAGGTTCAAAGTTTGATCTATTTGTTCCATATTTGAAATTTGACCTCTATACCTAGTTTTTGAATAATATTTAAGTTTTTTTAAGGATAACCATAATTATTTATAATTTATTTTAAGTGGTTATACATGTATTGGAAGTCATGATCACCATGACTGGTTCTTAAGCCAAAAAATTGTTCTAGATGTGTTAGGTGAAATGAAGGGTTTGCATACTATATTAAAAGATTAATTTCATATAATGAATATTTTTATTTTATTTAAACATTAATTAAATATAAAATCATGAAGAAATTTCTTGAGTCACTTTTACATGTTGAGATGTGAAATCCAAAATGGCTTGTATGGGTGTGTTAAGATAGTGAGAGAGAGGTTTGAGAGATTAGTTTGTAAGACCAATGATTGATGCCAAAACAAGAGATATAAATATTGGATAATTATATAAATAAAAATAAATAAACTATTAATATTCATTATATTTCATTACATTTTCCTTTCAATTACTAATGACAAAGTTATTCATGACTATGTTTTTGGAGGCTATAGTCAGTTTGAGTAGTCACTTTGTAAAAGTGATTTTGGGTTTTTTACCAAGATTTGAATAATATAATGAGTTTTAATATTTTATTCAGTTATAAAATTTTAATTAAAATTATTTTATAATATTGGTTTTTCCCTATTCAAGTTTGGAGAGTCAATAGTTCTTAATTGTACTTTGATTGTGTTTTACTGTTCTGAGTGGTCATGTTGCAAGAGAGTTCCTGAGGCCTATTAGCCTATTTGGTAATTTCCAATGTACATAATAATTTTTTTTAGGTCATTAATTCTACATAAATATTATTTTTTCAAATTTTTATGTGAAATTTTTGGTTTTTTACTTCAGTTCTATTAGACAGACTTTCAAGCAATGACAAGGCCTAATGGTGAGTAAGCCTAATAGCTTGGTTCAACTGGTGATTTGAACGTATAAGTTGTGTGGACATATATGTAAGTTATAATGGGTATATTTGAGATGAATTATAATTTTTAATTTTAAAAAAAAAAATCAAATATGGTCCAAGAGTTCATATTGGTAACGTGTGCTTAAGACAGACCTAATTGCATTGGGTCTCCTTAACGCATAATAGGGTTTTGGTCCTTAAGAGTTATGACCGACATCTAGAGTGATTGTATCACTAATGTAACGTTTTTATGGACCTATTAAAAGTATAATTCAATTTTTTTAAGTTTTTTTTGACTAATATGGGTGAGACTAAGAGTTGAGTATAAAATCAAGGCCTAATTTTATTATTTGTGCTTGTTAGAGAAGTGTGGACTTAAGCGAAGAAGAAGAGAAATTGGAGGAGAAAAATCATGTCATTTAGGAACATGAAAGCAATAATAGTATCATACATGTTTATAAAATATATTTTATATGTGTATTATAAGGTTAATGGACATAATGAGCCTAGAAGAGGCATATTGAGAGAGTAAACCTAAAAGGTTGTTTGAGTGAGATTGAAGGGTAAAGAGTGAAAACAAAGTAAATCATCATCAGTTGAGTAAAAAATATGTTTTATAATTTTATAAAATATTATATGTGAATTGGTTATTTATAATTTACTCATGGGGTTGGATTCTCCTTGCAAGATAGAGCTTGTATAAGACTAGCTGAGTGGGTGCATAACTAAGTAGGGGTAGGAGCCCCTTGTGAAGTTGGTGTTTCACTAAACTTTAGATCTTGAAATTATAAGAATTTATTCCATGTGAATTATTAAATGGGTTTTCTCCCCCAAGAGGGTTTCCCACATATATCTTGTGTTCTCTTGTAATATGCTTGTGTAGTTGTTTGATTATTTATTGATCTTTTATGTGAATGAATACTTCATGAAATGATGAAAGGAACTGAATAGATATTATTAAGAAACTTATTCACCCCCTCCATTATTAGTAGATAATTACAAAAAAAATTATTAGATCCTGGTCCTTTGGATAAGACCTAATATCCTAAAGGAGAGCATACAAGAGCAAGCATGGCTGAAGTACAATGAAGTTGCTTGATGTTAGACTATGTGATAATTTTGGTCTATAATGGATTCATGGTATTTAATATCATATCATAAAATGATGGTGTTCATAATGATTTATTGGCATCCTTAAGAGATATCAAAGGCCAAAATGGTCATCAAAAAAGGTATGAGAGTTTATTAAAAAATATAGCTTTTCATGCAAACAAAATGAGCATAAAACTATTGACAAGAAGAAAAAGGAGGCTTAGTAGTCCCTAAGGTAGATATAGGATTATTGGGAGATATCAAAACAATTAATAAAACCCTATAAAATATTAATGAGTTTTAAAATCATTTTGGTATCCAAGTATGGATAATATAATATGATATAATCAAGTACATAGACAAGAAGGTATAGGTATGTGCATATATATTGGTAAGCAGAGGCTCATGAGAGTTGTTAAGTGGTATATAATACCAATGAACTTATTGGTAGAGGTATTTACCATAATTTTCAATGATCTAAGATGATCATCAAGTTATAGGATCTGAGTTGAACCTCTAAAGCTATCATAGATGAGCAGTGGTTTGATTAGAATATGTTGATGAGACCTATGAAAGGTTTGTTTGAGCCTTCATGAGATATAAAGGTATGATCATGTATCCTTGTTTATTTATGTTAATCATATGTATTTTAAGGTATTAATATCCAATGGAGAGTTATTTTTAATCATGAATGCACATATTATTGAAAGACCTAAAAAGATGATTGTTTGATAGAGATCTACAACAGAGAATGAGGGCTCATAGACCTATCTAGAAGATTACCTTGTAGAATTCATTATGAGCTAGTTATATCCATGATGAATTGAAGTACATAAATATTAATTCATTTATCATGAGTCCCAATAATGCACAAAAGTCATGGATTAGTCTACAATACCAATGCTATTAAAAATAGAAGAGTATTTTTGCTCTGAAGGTTTAAAACATGGTCTTAACTATGTCTATACATAATACATGTATGAGTTATCTAATGAGACATGGTATTGGTTTTTTGGTGACCTTAGAAGTTTTTAAAAAAAATATGATGATATATTTCAAGTGTCATACTCTTAATTTCAAGATGACTAAGGGTTTTGTAAAGGAGGTCTTTGTTCAAAGCTAGTATGTTGAATCATATGATCCATGATTTCAAGTGGATTCTAAGAGTAAGTTTTCAATTTGGTTTAACCCTAAAGGAGAGAAAAAATGTTTTGAAGATGATTATTCTTATAACATGACATGAATATGTTCAAAGTCCTAAATATAATAATAATTTTTTGTTATTCTTAACAAGATATTAGTTGTTTCCCAACAAGGTGTCTTGTAGTGGTTTGAGGCATGATGGCCTATGATGCATCAAGAGAAGTTACTTCATGAATTATACCTGATGAATATTATGATTATATAGACAAATCATATTTTTCCTATAGTAAAAATTATATTAAATTTGTATGTAGACCTAGTTGGTTGAGGTAATATATACAAGGTGTCATGAGCTGAGTCAAGCTCTAATGTCTCGAGGAGACTATTTTAAGGACTATGGATCTTTAATAAGAAATAGCATAGAGTTATGGGAATATAAATAAGATGAAATTATAATATTTAATATAAATATTCATGGGAAAATTGGGATATTACTTGTTTAAATGAAATGATCAGGTCCAAGGATTAACAGACTGTATATAAATAACCTTGTGAGAGTGTTATGACCTTTGTCATTAATGTCAAAGGGGGAGAAGGACTTAATGGGGAGATATATATTAAGGAAAAATGAGAATGGTATATTGTGTTAATATTATTTCCATCAATTACAAATTGGGATAATTTCTAAAATAGTCATTAATGGCATAGGTTTGTTTACGATCATTGATGTCAAAAGAAGCTTGCTAGTGTGATTTCTAAAGTGATCCTATAGAATGTCTTATATTGATAAAGAAATGTATATTTATTTGAGGATTGTAATAAGGTGTGAATTATCATGTGATAAAATGATAGGTTTTATAATAGTATATGTGAGGTGTTTGGATCATCTACATTGGTGAGAGGGTTATACTCAAGACCTAAAGTAACTAGCAGTTGAAGGCATAGTGTACCAAGACACCTAGTAAGGCCAAATGGAGGATGAGAATAATATTAAAAGTTAAGAGTTATTTTATGAGCATGGTATGAAGGTATATTAAATTTTTATGACTTTTTGATAACAATACAAGAGGTTCCTAAGTATGTTTAAGGGTCAATATGCAACTGATAGTTTAAGGTCTTGTATGCATAAAGACATAGTGTGGCCTAATGAGGGGTCAAGCTGAGTTTTAAAAGTGTTTAAAAACATGTGATAATGGATAAATTTCTGATAAGTTGTTTAAATCATTTGTACCAAGGTTGAGGTCATGGATTATAGGATAAAGCTCAAAAAGGCATTTGAAGGTCTCATGTACATGCAAAATGAAGGGATGAGAACCCAAGAAGAAATTTTAGATGCTCATTGGCACACGTAAATTTTTCATGATGTATTTATCCTATTTTTAGATATGTAAAAAGTTCCTAAGAAATATTACCAATCATTATTTTGGCATTTGAGGGACAGAGTTGTATGAATAATCATTAAGGAGGTTAACTAGTCTAAAACCCTCTCAAAGCCCTCATAATGACCCAATTGGAGAAATCTTGTTGGAAAGGGCCTAAAATTGATTTTAAATAAATTTTATAAGTTTTTATCATGTTAAATACTCATATAATAATATATAGGTGGAATTGGTGTCTTAGGGCAGTGAGTAAAAGCTATAGAAAAATGCTTGTTTCTAAAGAATTTATTTCTATAGGTAGGGTTAACATGGTTAATGCATAGAAATCAATGGAGGTTGAAGGTAAATAATTTTTATTTAGGTCCATTATTTTATTTTATTGAGTTATTTGTTTTTTTTCAATTAATTTGGTCACTCAAGTTAACCTATCACTAAATTAGTAAAGAGTGAAAACAATGAGAAAAAGTTAGTCAGAGTGAGAATGTGTTTAGGGATGAGTTTCAGGTGATTAAAGATGAATAAAATTTATTGAGGTAATTTTTAAAAACATATAACTCTTTTCCATGTTTATTATATTATTTTTAATTCATTTCAAATGGTGAAAATAGTGCTTTCAAGATGGCTTGTCTAAGTGGAGATGGATAGTGAAAGAGTGAGGTTCAAAGTTTGATCTATTTGTTTTGTATTTGACATTTGACCTCTATAACTATGTTTAAAGGTGATATAAGGATGATTAAAGATCACCAAAATGTTTTATAAGTTATTTTAAGTGGTTATACATGTATTGAAATTCATGATCACCATGATTGGTTCTTAAACCAAAACGAATGTTCCTGGTGTGCTAAGTGAAATGAATGGTTTGAAGACACTATGACAAGAGTAATTTCATATAATGAAAATTTTTATGTTTTTTAAAACCTAAATTAACTATAAAATCTTGATGAATTTTTTTTGAGTCAATTTGAGCTATTGAGATGTGAAATCCAAAATGCCTTATATGGTTGTGTTAAGATAGTAAGAGAGAGGCTTAAGAGATTAGTATATAAGACCAATGATTGATGCCAAAACAAGAGATATAACTATTAGAGAATGATATATAAACTACATAGAATCTATTCATATTCATGAGATGTCATGAAAGTGTCCTTTCAAGTACCAATTATAAATTTCTTCATGACTATGTTTTTGGAGGCTACAAGCAGTTTGAGTAGTCACTTTATAGAGGTGAGTTTGGGGTGTTTTACCAAGATCCGAAGAATTCATTAAGTATGAAGATTTTAAGTATGTCTCAAAGGTTCATTATAATTCTTTTATAATATTTTTTTATCCTTATTAATTTTTTTAGATTCAATATTTCTTAACTGTACTTTGACTATGTTTGACTTTTATGAGTGGTCATGTTGCAAGAGATTTCTTGAGGCCTATTGGCCTATTTGGTGATGTCTAGTGGAAATAATGAAGTTTTTGAGGTCACTTAAATTTATAATTTATGTGGACATATATTTAACTTATCATGGTTTTATTTGAGATGAATTATAAATATTTCCAGTATTGGAAAAGGCCAAAGACATTCCAAGATCCAATTGGTAATGTGTGCTTGAGACACACCTAATTGCATTAGATATCCTTTATGCCTAATAAGGTTTGGGTCCTTAAGGGGTATGAAAAAACTATGACGTTATTTCCTCACTCATTTAACATTTTTAGACCTATTCTAAGGATAATTCAAGTGTGGAAAGGTTCTTATCTAACCAAGATGAGTGAGACCAAGAGTTGAGCATAAAAGCAAGGCCTAATTGGCCTATTTGTGCATGTTAGAGAAGTGTGGACTTAAGAAAAAAAGAAGAGATACTGGAGGAGTAAAATTAGGTAATTTAGGACCATTAGATGGAGAATAGGTTAATTCATTTTTATCTAACATATCTTCTATATGTTAATGCTAAGGTCAATGGACCTAATGAGCCTAGAAGAGGCATGTTGAGCAAGTAAGCCTAGAAGGACGTTTGAGTGAGATCGAAGGGAAAAGAGTGAAAAAAAATGAGGTCATCATTAGTTGAGTCAAAAACAAGTGTTATAAGGTGATCAAAGATTAGAGGTGACTTGGTTGGTGCTATGTTACCAAGGGGGTTAGAGCTTCCTTCCAAGATAGATCTTGTAGAAGACTAGTTGAGTGGGTGCTTAACTAGGTAGGGGTTGGATCTCCTTGTGAAGTTGGGGCTTCACTAAAATTTGGATCTTGACATTATAGAACTATAGTCTATGTACATGATTCAGTGGGTTTTATCCCTTAAGAGGTTTTCCCATATATCTCTTATGTTCTCTTATAATATGCTTGTGTAGTTTTTTTATTATGCATTGATATTTTATGTGAATGATTGCTTCATGGAATGATTAATTGAATTGAATAGATATTGTTAAGAAATTAATTCACCCCCTTTAATATTAGCTACCTTCAACACATAGGATTTCATCCTTTTATGGGCTAGAATAAACACCATGAGAAAAAGGGGTTAGTGGGTCTGATGTGCTAAACATGCCATCCACTACTTTATTTAGGCACAATGCCTACATACCAATACTCTAAGGAGGGATAAATCTTAATTTATTTCTCCTACCTAAGCTCTTGGTGTAAGTGCATGTGAATGCTAGAGTGGTTGAGTGTGAATGTATGAGAGGATGCCTTAGAAGCCACTTGATATTTGAATACCTATGTTAGGGATAGATTATTGAAAGTATGGGATGATTCAATATAATATTGGAAGAATTGGGAGATTTACCTCAATGTGAAGTGGTACTTTTGTGTGCTTAATTTTTGATAATGTTCACTTAGGGCGTAAGAGTGTGAGATTAGTGTTTATATAATATTTTGATAAATACAACTTGGGAGGGTGATCTAATAATAGGTTTAGGCTGACCCTAATCCTCTTAGGTAAATTTAAATTACCACTTGGATGGTGTAAGGACATAAATCACTAATTAATTATCCTACTATGGGTCTAATGTGGTATTATATAGCCATGGATGTTATGTTTATTTTTTATGTGACTAAAAGTGGATCAAAAGGGCCCCTAAGATGGGTTAAGTGTTATACTAAAGGTAAAGTGGCATCAAGTGGACATCCAAGGCAAGAATGGTCATTTTTAGATTATATCCCCCCTATTCTATAAATGTGGCAAATTGAAATGATTAAGATAAAAGAAATAGAAGTCTACCTAGACTTACCTGTGAGGCAACGTCTATGAGTATAGATATGAGTATGTGAATCATGATCCATTCCATGTCCTAGAAATGAAAAATGCATTTATTAGTAATTAATAAATATATATCAATATCAAATGCAAAATTGAGTAAAGAGATAAGAGAAAGCAAATGAATAAATACACCTCACTAGGTATGTGAACTAATATAAAAACATGGTGATAACTTATGTGTGCATTTAGATAGTGATCATTTAATGAATAACTTGGACTAAGATCATGGTTTTCTCAATCCTCATGTGTGGGTGTCTCAATAACTCAATATAATTTTGACTCCATCATTTCCCACCCTTTTTTGTTGGATCATGACCCATGAATATCTTGGATTAGACTAATGGTTTGTCCATCCCTCTCATGTAGGTGTCTCAATAACTTAAGTAGATTATGAATCCATTATTACCTACCCATGTGTATTAGATGCACCTAAGACTTAAATTTCACAATGTCATTGGATATGTATAGCTATAATTAGAACTATATAAGTTGACTTTGTAGCCACTCAAAAATGTTGGGTAGCTCTGGACCAGTCAAGAATGCCAACCATTTCATATGGATAAAGGCATGAATCTAGTGTGTAACTTGGAATATGATGTCTATTGTGTACAATGTAGATAATGACATGGATTTTTTCATTCCATCTGATCAACCATTATATGCATGAGCATATGAAAACAATGTGTTTTTTACATCCCCCCAAATCTAATATCTAAGTATATATGTATTTTGGCTTGAGTTGTAATCTGAGTATATGAACTGAAATGGGAAATATCATGATACACATAATGACCCTAATCTCTAAAAATTGTTATGAATCTAAGATAAATTGATTTAAAATTGGTAATATCTAATTAAACCTATGAGAACCTAGATTGTACTTACTATAATTTTCTATCTAATCTAGAATTTTTTAAAATTGAGGCTACTAGATAGTAATGCCATATCTTGGATAGTAGTGCCTTATGGTTCTAGTGTCCCAATTTGGTTGTTAATTTCTGATTGTTTTGATTTATATGTAATTGAAATTGATCTATGTATCACTATTTTCCATTGTGTTTTACTAGATGAATTTTGTATATTTTTCCTATGTACTAAAAAATATACTATAAGTGCATTCAAATAGCTTGATCTCTATGAAAAACCTTTGTAAATTCTCCATATTTTGAGGGGAGTTGTTTAACCTATGAAATAACCCTCCTCTAAAGAAAAATATATACAAGATGTGTGTTATCTTATGCATATATGATATCTACATGATAAACTAATATAGTATGCATACATAACATCAAAATGTAAGATAATATGAGCATTAATTTCTAGTTTATAATGTATGTTAGATATAACATTCATAAGTCTATCAAGATAGATATAAAAATGTGTATGAACCTTAAATCTGAGTAATAACTAAGTGGATACCTAGGAGGATGGGGCATGATGTCCGCCATGACACCCAAGTAGAAAGTGGGGATGTATGAGGTCCCTCATGGAACCTAAAACTAGTGTGTAATGAGTAGGAAACAAGTGTCATCACCATGATTCATATAATAAATCATATATAAAACACACATGAGGCATGTAAAGTAGGACAAGGGGACACAATATAAGTTACATGAGCACATGTCACTAATTCTGAGAAAACAAGAACATACAAGGACTTGTTCAAATGTCCACATATGCAAATAACAAGCAAGTTGGCTTAGAGCCACATGGAATGACATGTTCAAATTTCTAAATACACAATCAAGAAGTCACACACCAAGACATGGGTAGATGTCCAAAGCATACATATAATGAAATAAAAGCTATGGAGAGCCATATAGTAATGACATCTTCAAATTCCCTTAAATAGAAGAAGCATAAAGACATAATAAAGTCTAAAATAGGAAATATAGAATCGAAAGTATGCATGAAAATGTGGTACAAATTTTTATAAGAGCTAATATGTACATAATGTAAGTTTCAAGAGGTGGTAATTGACAAATAATGTGAGTAGGTGTAGGATGATCAATATCAAAATATAAAAATAATAAATCTATGATGTAGAGTTTATAAATATATAACCTACCAATCAAAACTATATATAAGATGCCCCCAAATGGGTGAATATATCAAATGAAGAAACTATGTATCTATGTATATGTCCCCAATGGGTAGATAGTAGAAAATTTAGATCTATGTAGTGGATGTAGTTTATGTATCTATGAACACTTGATAAGAACAATGAAGTAATGTATGTAATAAAAAATTTACTATACCAATATAGCTAGAATATGTAGTACCTAAAAATTATAATAATTTTAAACATGGCAATGCATACAATCTATAATTTTTATTTTTTGAGTAAATATTGAATTTTTTATATTTAGAATACTATATTATGTTTACATTATTTGTATATAACGTATATACAAGTAACATGAAAATAAAATTAAATACAAGGAAAAAGAGTGAATGAGACTATGTATAAGAAGGGAGGAACATACTAACCAATAAATCACATGTGAGACTCACTATCAATGTGGCCCATGTTAAATAAAGGAACAATAATCATGGGTGATACATGAAATGGTAACTAAAATCCTAAAACATGTTGTACTAAGTGGTCCATAGCTAGCACTACTTATGAATTTTTTTTAGGAATCCATGGAGCTGATTGGGGTGCCTATGAACTATAGGATTCTTAGGGACCCAACTGGTATAAGATGTTGTATTAGGCATGGGTGCCCTATGCTAACAACCCTATACTAGTGTTCCAACTAAAGTCTATGGTGTATTAATGAAAACTATGCTCAGAACTATAATTATTAGTTGTAGTCTAGATAGTACTATAATATGATACACACCAATGATATTGTGTATGGAGTGTGCATCTTCTATATTAGTTTGATAGTATGTTATTGGTAGATGTGTCTGATACCTAAAGTGAACACCTAAAGTGTTGCATGTTTCATTAGCTATTTGTTTTGGAAATAGATATGAAAATATGTTCAATGCCTTATATTTCATTTATTAAACTTTATGTGCCTCTATGGGTGTGCCCACACCAATGATATTGGCCTCCATCAAATCCTATATCTTATATTTCAATCTAATGCATCTATTTGTAGCATGTCATGGTGCCCTATGATAGTTGCAAAATGCATTAGAAATATAGTTCTTTGGAAGAGGCTATGTCATATCAACCTCTTTTATAGGAGGGAGAGATATGACATTGCATTCTAGGAGTTACTATAAAATACATGCTAATAGTTCTAGAACGTTTGTAAAAACTCTTAATGGAGGAACTAATAAAACCAAGAAAAGAGGTGGTTGTGAAGCTGCATTTATTATGGCCTTTGGATCACTCTTACTTTTAGTGGACCATAATTTGTATGGATTCTTATTATAACTCTTAGTATTTGATTTTAATCCACTTTTATATTTTAATTTGCCCATAGATAGAAGATTGACTTCCCTTTCTTTCACTTTGTGGTATAAATCTATGAATGTTGGAAACTTCTTGAACAAGATAGCTTCATGTAATGCTAGTAGTAAAATCTACTTGAATATCTTAGAGCTCTATATCTACCATGGGGGTAGTCATATTTTCCAATATAGTTTTATATCACAAGACATGCTTTACAATAGACTCTTCAAATTTTTGCTTCAATTATGATAATTGAGTATATGAGATCTTATCATTGATGTTAATTGAGAAGTGTGATAAAAACATATCTACTAATGGATAGAAAGTGGTGATATGCTAATTTGGAATATCATATAACCAATATAAGTCATAGTACTTTAGATTGCATAGGAATAACTTAGTAAGGATCCAATCATTAGACATATAGTCCAAACATGTTGCATGTCAAGTTTGTATATGGTGCTCTAGGTCACCCTTACCATCATACAAGGTAAGCTTATATGTAATAAATCTACATGGCAAAGGAGTTACCACTATGTTATTTGCTGAAGGTGTATGTAAAATAACGTGAGAATTGAAGGCATGTGATGGCCTAGTAGAACCCTACTCAAGATGTAACATCTTAGCATGTAGAGAATGAATATCATGTATAATGGATTGTAACTATAAAGAGGAGGAACTAACCATAGGATGTGTTACCATTGTTGAAGGTTATCTATTTAAAATAGGTTGTTGTAAAATATTAATTACCCCAAACATAGGTGTAATAATATTGTTATTTGGGGAGGTAGAATATTGACAATTAACTGATTTGTTCTTTATTTCCCTTATGGCATGTAGAATTTATGCATGACCCTGGGGTCATTCCCAAAGTCTATCTCTAAAACTCTTTAAAATTTTATCTTCATTGATAATAATATTTTCATTGTTAAGTGGGGGGAGAGTGTCCTAATTCCCATCTTGTGTAGTATTTTGATCTTGATTGTATTATTCATCTTGTAATTTATGATTTGGATATAAAAGAGTGCCAAAAGCAAATTTGATATGTGTAGATGCATATACATGAGGAAAAATAGCATATTATGAATAATTTTTACATGTAATTTGATTTTCCAAAAATGTGACCTTTTCACTTAATAACTGATTTTGATTTTGTATTTCTAATATTAGCTTGCTCATATTGATAATTTAATCCCTTAGAGTCTCATAAGTGCAAAATATGGTTGATTTTTATTGAAAATGTAAGTACACACCCTATAGGGGAGAGTTGGAGGCATTTATAGGCTAATTATGAGCATTAGTAATAGTAGCATAGGTTGCATCATCTCATAGAGGAGTGATAACATGGACCTAGTTAGACATAAAGTAGTTATCACCATCATGGAGATGAGGAGGAGAAGGAAATTATTTCTTGTGCATGGGATATGACATTAAAACTTGAAACATGGTTTTTAGGGTATTAAATTTATGGATTAATCCCAATAACCTATATTGTAATTTATTCTCTATGTATGTAAGGATTTATTTCTTAATTGAATTTTCCATAATACAATAATAACATACTAGAGATAGAATGAAATATGACATACATTTTAACTGATATAAAGCATCATGTACATGTGTGTTTATGTCATATATGAATTAATTCCAAATTAAAGTAAATATGCATTCCAAAAAAGCTATACAACTTTGTATTAAAAAGTGATAAACTTCATCTATCATTATTATCATGATTATATGAAAGACAAATCAAAAAATAAGGTGATTTACAATATAATTATGGGTCTTATAAGGCTATAAATTTAGACCCTAGATGTATCAAAGGTTAGATTTTATGCAATATTATAAGTATGTTAGGTTTACCAAATGATTTAACTATTTAGGGTGTATGGAATTTAATCCCTAAGATATTAAAGGAACTGAGTATAGTAAATCAAGGTAGAAATATACATTAAATATAACCACTACTATTTGAAATAACTAAGCTAAAATAATGTTTCTTATAATATAAATATTTGACACAGATGAATACTTAGTTGGAAATAGATTGAGATGGATGATCTGGAAGATTAAAACTAGCATAGAAGTTGATTAGGGTGTCATTAATAGGATCCAAGCATCATAATCCTTCTTGGATAGTAACACCATATGGTGTTAGTGTCATCCATTCTAATTAATTTCTTGTTTTTGAATGATTCTTTTATTTTATATATTAGGTCATTTTCTATCTTTGCTCTAAATTTTAGGTATGTGTGATCAATATTTTTTCTTGGAGCTTTATTTTCCTCCAATAACCCTAGGTTTTCATGATTGTAAGGGTTTGAATGAACACCATGATAAAAAAGGGGTTAGTGGGTCTAATTTGATAGACATGTGATCCACACCCTTGTGTGGGCATGCTATTGACATACCAATAATTTGAGGAGGAATCAAGCCCAATGTGGTTATCTCATCTAAGTTCTTACTACAAGTGCAAGTGAATGCTAGAATTCTTAAGTATGAATGTATGAGAGGATTCCTTAAATGCCATTTGATATATGAATACCTAATCTAGGGTTATATTATTAAATGTATGGGCTAAGTCAATATGATATTAGAATAATTGGTAGATTTCCCTCAATATGAAGTGGTACTTTTGTGTGCATCTTCTGTAAGAATGTCCACCTAAGGTGTAAGAGTGTGCGAGTAATGTTTATATAGTGTTATGATAGAAATGACTTGGGAGGGTAACTTAATGACAGGTCTAGGCTAACCCTAATCCTCTTAGGGAGATGTAAATTACCTTTTTCGGGGTGTATGGACCTAAAACACTAATGAATTTAACCATTATGGGTCTCATGTGGTGTTATATATGTTTGGGTGCTATTTGTAGCTACTATGTGACTAAAAGTGGATTAAAAGGGCCCCTAAAATGGGTCAAGTGATATACTAATGGTAAAGTTACCTCAAGTAGACATCCAACACATGAATGGTCATTTTTAGATGATTGTAGTCCTCCCTAGATGAGGAATTTTATGGTAAGTATATCTGAGATGATGTACTTATTGGATGGATTCTTAATCTATACCCAAGTGATGGTATAAGAACAAGATAAAATGAAAACTACCTTCACCACAAGTGGTTAACTTTTGAATACAAAAGGATGACTTTTGTCCTAATCAATGTAGGAACAACATTCAAGTGACATATTAAATTTTAAGTTCAAGGACATGTTGGTAAGTACCTCATCATCTATATGGATGATATAATAGTGTATCCAAAATATATAGTTGATCATGTTGATCATCTACAAAGGGTATTTGATAGACATGGAAGATATGGAATATCCCTTAATACAAAGAAGAGAATCTTTGGAGTCACTTAAGGAAAATTGTTAGGCCATGTCATCACTAAGAATTAGATCTCTATTGACCTAAAATGAATCAATGAAATTTACAAGTTGACACCTATTAGTAATACAAAATAGCTTAATTATTGCTTTAGTAAGATAAACTTTTTAAGAAACTTCATTTCTAAATTAATAGAGATTTTCAATCCATTAAATGCCATGTTGTAACAAGATGCTAAAATATAATGGACATTAGAGGCTAATAAATATTTTTAGGACATCAAGGCTACCATTGCTCAAGATCTAGTTCTAATCATCCCAAACCTCAACAAGGATTTATACCTTTTTCATTTGCCTTAGATCACACTATAGCATTTTTACTCACCCAAAAGGTAGATGATAATGAATATATGATTTCCTTCATGAGCACCAATCTAAAATATGGAGAGTTGAAATACTCAATGATAGATAAATAAATATATTACCTGATAAAAGATATCAAAAATTTTAGGCATTACATTCAAAGAATCAAAATGTATGTCATCATCTTAGACCTAGTTGTAAATCTCATACTCAACCAAAAAAAAATACAATAAAAAAGTTATAAGTGGGTGGTGAAATTATAGGAATTTGATCTTGAAATTTGACCAACCAAGATGGTCAGAGTTTAAGGAATCATCCATCTCATGACTCAGACTTATCCACACATTTGTATTTATTAAATCAATGATACTAAAATAACTGGTGGTGAATGGTATGATCAAATCATCCATTACTTACTCATAGGCACATATCCCCATAAGCTAAAAAAAGATAAAATATGGTCACTTATGATCAAATTGTCTCATTATATGATAAATAAAGGATTCGTATACCAAAGAACTATGTTGACATATACTTGATATTTATCTCAAAAGAATAAATAATGAACATCATGGATAATATATATCATAATATAATTAATGAACATCCCTTAATAAACACAATATCTCATAAGATATTGAGGATGGGATACTACTAACCTATAATTTTCAAGGATTCCCATTACCATGTTAGAACCTACCATGAATTCCATGTATTAAAAAAAGTGGTGAACGTGGCCATGCCTCTCAAATGAGTCATCAAAGGATGGCATATTACTCAATGGGGTCTAGAATTCATTGGGGTGATAAACCCAAATTATTTGGTAGGACACAAATTTATCCTAATAATTACAATCTATTATCATAGATTAAAGAAGTTGTGGCCACAAATAATTCTAGAGCATTAGATGTGATTAAATTTTTAGAGAACATATTGACCAGGTTTAGTAATCTAATCTCATTTTTTTATATATTTATAATCAACTAAATTTACATAATGTGCTTATAATAACCAAATAATCATCAAGTTTTCTTCAAACTACTACCCACAAGGGAATGGAGTGGCTGGATATACAAAAAATAAACTTATAGATTCCATCAAGAAATTAATGTAAGATAAACCAAGAGAATGTAATTTTTTATTGAAGTATAAATTATGAGTAGATAGAGCCATGCATAATAAAGTTCTCAAAGCTTCACCTTTTTTCTAGTGTATGGGTAACAACCAATCTTCCCCATTACTTTTAAAATCAAAATATACCATTTAATGAAAAATTACATGGGAAAAGATGAAAGATTCTAGTCTAAACTCTTTAACATAGTCCAAATGGAAGATGTAAGAATTGAAGCACTTCATAGCTTTAACAAACACCAAAAAACTTCAAGAGGTGTTTTATAAGAGATCCAAAATCAAATCCTTTTGGATTTCAGACCTAGTGCTTCTATAAGATAAAACACATGATAAGAAAGGACAACATGATAATTTCAATCCTTTATGGATTGGACCATTTCAAATATTTGAGATACTAGGTAGCAATGCCTTCTATTTGAAATACATCTAAGGTAATGACCTCACTTTTATATTCAATGAACAATTTTTGAAACATCATTTCATGATTGTTCCAACTAGAGATGCTTATGAGTGATGATAAGTGGAGATGTAGATGTAGGAGTAGATTAGATTTCCTACTTTATAGATTAGATTTCATTCATTCAAGGTTATTTTTTCCTACTTTCCTAGATTAATTTTTCCTACTTTCTACATTTTCCTTGGGTAGATTAGTTATTATAATTTCTAGATTATTTTTCTATAATTAAATAATGTACCAGCTTATTTCCTATGCTATCAGTAAAAAATACTTGAAGAAAATGGATAATACAAAATGAAGTATAATTGGTAATCATAGGGATTTATTCTAATAGTGCTTTAGCTTATAAGATTGACTTATGTGCTCTAACTAAACTGAGTTCTGCTTGCAATAAATGGGTCTGTTAGAGCTTTGGTATTTTATTTGATATACTCATGTAAATTTTATAAATCCTTTCCATTTATAAAGATCAACTTCATTATTACAAATTAAAACTTGGATGAGAGATAATAAAAATATAAATGGATACACACTGGTAGGGACACATTAATTAAAATAATTTTTATTATACATACACTAACATAATTTAATTTCCTAACCCTTTTGTCCATGTTTCTAAAAAAATAAAAAAATATATCATTAAAAGTTATAGAAGATTCGTGACTCAAGTAATTTCTATTGGGGCTATAAACACTTAGCTAGTAGTAGAGCAAGGCTTTGAGAGAAATCAAAACTATGGAAGCAGAGAAATTCCTAGGCTTCCCTTACTATATATTTATAAAATAATAAGTTAAAACAAAAGCTAAATTTTTTTTTCATCACTCTATCAAAAATATCATAACCAAGGGAAGAATGAATCTCAAAAAATAACAAACTAAAATTCAAAGAATGTAAAGGGTTAGTATGTTTCATGGGAGGTAGGATTATTTTTTTGGGGAATAGTTTACTTATTATTTTCTTGTTGGATCTAAAATTCTATTTGATTCATTACTAAGATTATATATTCTCAAATACTCATAAGTATTTCCCTGTTGAGTCACCTTTTTTTGTGCCTAACACACATGCCTCGTTTTAAAATCCAAATATGGACCTAATATTGTTTGAATATCCTTATTCAAGGTATTATAAGCCTTATACATCCATGACATTAGTTTTAATTTACATAAGTCTAAGGTTTTCTTCAATTTTTAAATTTACATAAGTTTAAATTATGAAAATCAAAGCTTGAATTTCAATTTTTATTCATTTTAAACCTTGAGTTTTCATAATTCTTATTGAGAATTGACTTCATTATTTTTATGGACTAATAGAACTAGTGTATCTCAACTTAGTGTTCATATGATTTCTTATATAATTTTAATAATATGGACAAATAATTACAAAGTATTCATGTTCTATCCCTAAATTTGTTATTCTAGAATGGGAAAAGTGGAAATATCACATTACTTAGAGCCTTTCATCCTTTAAAATAGATTCTAAGTTTCTAAATTTTTTGGCTTTGAGACCTTGATAGATGGAATTACTATGTTACTTAGAACCCTTCATAATTTGACACAAATTCCATACTTTATCAATAATTGGGTCATTATAGGACTTCCATGTGGCAAGAACCATATTTAACCAAAATAAATTTTTATTTAATTAAAATTATAAGTCATAATAATTTTCAAGCCCTAAGAACATGCAATGTGGTGTAACCACATAATTTCAAATCAAAGTTAATCATCTAATTGTCCTAAGTTTATACAATTCTAAGGGCTTAAAAAGTGGAATAATTATGTTTACCTAAACCTAAAAGGATTAAACAAAGTCTAATGGCCTTAAATCCCTATAGTATAATGGATCAAGGTTTAACGATCCAAGAATTTGATAGTTGGCATTATTTAGTTAGCTTGAAACAATAAAAGTTTGAAATCAAGTTGATAGTTTAATGGTCCCATGTCTCCAAGGTTTTGAGTCTCTACAGTGCCAAGATCATGACACGTTGAAATATTATGTTATCAGTAGCCTTCCCAAAGATTTATATAGTTCAAAAGTTTTAAACATATAACGTCCTAATCCTCTTATTTCTCACAATCCTAAGACTACTCCATGTGGTGTAATTCTATTAACTCGCAGCCATGGAGCATATAAAGTAAGACCATATGTCTAGAGATCTAGGTAAGTGAGAATTAGACAAGTGTCATGATCTAGAAGATGTTTGTATAAAGTATAAATAAATGAATTTTATATATATAAGTATAAGTTGGTGAGTGAGAAATTGACACTTATCTTAAATAAAGTAATTGGACATACATAGTTAATGAAAAGTTGTCATATGGTAAACACAAACCTACCAAAGTTAATTAGCACATTCAAATTTAAAATGAGAACAAAATTAAAAAAAAATATTCACATTTAATTCACATTAATGATGCATTAAAATGGTATAATTTTGGAAATATATGTAAAATCTAAGAAAATTAATGTCACTTCACCATTAGTCTAAGAGAGAACATTATAAATCTGAGCTCTCTAGTGACCAAAATCATTAGTTTTTATAGTAAAATTATGCAGATAATTTAGATAGTTTCACAAAGTAATTACATATTTTATATCATTGAAATGGTTTCTCCAAAATTACAATGTGTCCAGGCTCCTTTAGTCTACTCTATTGCTAGACATATTGAGTATACTAACATAGTGCTCAAAAAGAGTGTCATAGATTTTAAATTCTCATACTAATTAGCCCTATAGAATGAAGTGGAACCAATAGAACTATAATATTCATAAGAATAATTATCTTAATAAGATAATGAATATATTAATTACCTACTAATAATCAATACCATGGGACTCCAAGTGGTAATGAAATCATAGGTAATGCCTTGTGTTGATTTTGTTAGAGATTTTTTTTGCAATGATACTTGTTATGGAGACTATATATACCTTATTAAATGGAATAATTCAATTACATACATTTTGGAAAGGGAATTTTATATCTATCTCAAGCTCTCAATAATTGAGGTATCCTATAACCAATTCTCAGCCTAGATATGGATCGAGCACACAATGCTATAGAAGGTAAATTAGAATAATGGCTAGTGAAAGGCCAGAGAATAAATTCTAAGGGGAAAATTTATTCTAATATTATCATTGAATTTAGGATTGGTATCATAATATCCATGTTCCTTCTTAATATATTATATTTATTTACTACTATCACCTATGTATAGGTGGAATGTGTTCCATTTTTGGACATTCTCCTTCTAATAAAATTATGGCTCTAGGAGAGGTAATCAATGCTATATTGAAGACCCAAATGTATAAGCATGTAAAAATCCTATAGATATAAAATTTTATATGGTTAATACCTATTGGATGTTTTTATTAGGATAGTCTATGGGGCCCATGGGGAATAATAATAGCCATCAACAAAATATGTTGATAATAGAAACTATGAAGAGTATTCTTTTATGTTTATATATAGATACAATAATCAAATCACAAAGATTTATGAGGAACTATATAATCAAGTTTATCAAATCATAAATTGAATTTAAATGCCTATGATATCTAATAATTTGAAAAGAAGCATTGGTAAAATAGGGGTTTATGGTTACTATCTAGATAATATCATAATCCAAGTTATATGAATAAGGGCAACTCCTCTATTTTTATCATGCCATGATCTAAACAAGATTGTAGATAAAGAGGTGGCATACCATTTATAAAATAATATAGATGAATAATTTAACCTTGTACATTATACCTATTACTACAAAACTCTTATGAGTGTTGGCCAGATCTAATTTGTGGTGAGGTCACATTTTAACCAAGTTAGGAAAATTAGATCCCTAGGAAAATTTAAAGGTTTCCCAATTCAAGGAATGGGACCCTAAAGGAAAATTTAGGAACTATCTCCAATCTCTTAAGGATAGTAAGGGGTGACCATTATTTATGGTCATTAAAAGTATGAGCATGATAGTATTTTTTTGAATACATCAGATGATCTAGAAGTGTGGAATCACATGAAGAATAATCAAATTTCCATGATAGTTTCCCAGACCATTAATTATGACCTAGACATTACCAAGGAATGGGAAAATGAGATGCTAAATCAAGTATAAAAATATTGGATCCATAAGTGGAATTCAACACAACCACAGAACCCACAATTTTAAGGCTAACCTCCCTTTCCTATAAGATTAGAAATTGAATTAAAATAAAGAGAGTCTATTAGTCAAAGGGAGGAAAACATCCAAATTAGAAAATAAATTCTTATAAGTCTCCCTAATCCTCATCTAGTCCCCACACATTCATATGATACCACTATTTTTAGCACAACTACTATAGTGGATAAGACTACACCTCTTTGACACAAATAAAAGAGTACATTCCTTGTGACACATCTTCCTCCACTTATAACACCTATAGAACTTTCCCTTCCAATGTTTATACATGATTTCTTATCATCTCTCCTATATACTCCTTAATCCCCTCATGAACCTCAACAATGTCCATATCCATCAATTATTCCTTCCACCATTATTGTTCCACTCTCCATTGCGTCATCACCACTTATATTAGTATTCTCTACTACTATGGATATATCATTTGTTTCATCATCCCCTCCACCTACAATTTCCCCCATATTTAGTTGCCATATAAAGTCCAAAGTTTTTCTATCCTTTTATAAAACTTAACAACTAGAGGAAAGACCATCATTAGGTCTTGCATCTCTAGAAGAATCCCTCAAATAGGAAGAATCAGAGGAAGAGGAACATGGACATGTAGTATCTTTAGTAGAGTAGGATATAAATAAGGAGGAAATAAATTTATAAATAATTATGGGATAAGAACCAATGTTAAATGAGGAGGTATCCATAGGTGATGTATATGAGGAAGTACAATTAGAAAAGGCTAAATCAATGATACTAGGAAGTTTGTAGGAAGAAAAAACTCCAAATGGCCCATTAAACCATCAGATCCTCATCAAGGAAGAAAAACAAAGAATAAATAAGGTGGTCTCTTCTCTTTATTATTTTGAAATTATTATTGATACTTCAACTACTAATTCTCCTCTATCCATTCTAGGGCCACCATCTTCTAGTTTAGCTAATTATTCAATTATTTCAACATCTACACAAATAAAGGCTCCAACGAGAAGAGTCTATTTTGAGAACCAGGTTTCTATTTCCATTTTTTATCCTAAAAGGAAACCATTTCCATAATATATTCACCTCAATTATAAATACCCTTTCCATAATCTACACCTACATAGTCATCCATAATGACAACTATTAAAAATCCAAACTTGACTAAGTATGTGGTTGAAGTCACCCCATAGAGGGAAGCCTCACCATGGCAATGAATTTTTTATCCACTAATATAATTCTCAATTCAAACAAGTTATTCATTATCACCTCCATTAATAACTCCCATTATGATGATAACTCCACCCTATATCTCTGATGACCCACGCTTATCATAAAAATAATGGGAACTTATTATTCCCCAATGGGTTAAAGATATGCAAGGTCAAAGAAATGATAGATGGAACTCCGACATTACAAAATTTCTTATATACTTCACTCATTTTGATAGGCATAGTGACACCATATAGAGGGTGAAAAAGAGGAAGGTGGTGAACATAAATACTAGGGAATTAATAGAGTTTAAACAAAGGGAAAACCTATTTCCCTTTGCCAAAAAGGCTTAAAAGAATATAAATGAACCAATAGAGTATACAAAGGATCTATGTACTTTTATGGACTCAAATAGAGAAAAAATAAAATAAATATAAAAAATTAAGGAGGAGGCGAAACATAAATTACCATAAAGACAAATTATCCATATCCCCTAGAAAATTTTAAGCAATGTATAGATTATAGCCACCTAGTTGTACAATGTTTTGAATAATATTTGAGTTTATAGATAATAAAACTAGTCTGATATGACAAAGGTGCTTAAATTTTTTTACCAGATGAAATAAAACAACAAAAATGTTACCTTTTTGGTTTAATGTTCAATACTTAGTACATTCAATCATTTGAACCTGATGTCTTACCAAGATTTTGCATGTTCCCTTAGTTATGTAATTATAAAAAGGGATGTTTACCTTAACTGACATATACAAATGAAGGATTGAATAGAATAATTTAGAAGCCATGAAAATGAGGCCTCTTAATTTTTTATATATATGAGGGTAACTTATGTTATTACCTCTACTGGATAATCGGTCAATAGGCCCAATTTTGAGACATTCTTAAATTAACTACAAATAACTTTAAGGATGAAATTGAAGGAACTAGATATAAAATTAATGATGAGATATTATATTTTATTAATTTTTGTAAGGATAGAGTAACAAATTTTGATTCCCTTAGGGCAGAGTTAAATATATTATAGGTATAACACACAAGGTTGATGGTACAACCCATCAAAATATTCAAATCTACCCTACTCAATTTTGATATTATTAATGAGTTTGAAACAACCCATGCATTATTTGAAAATCTCAAAGCTATATAGGGATCATCAAGGTTAACACCCATCATGTAAGTAACTAAATGTATTCCCACATCATCTTAGGGTCCCAAATTGTTTGGATAGGTAGTCATGCATACTCCAGTGAGGCTAGTTTTGATTCTCTAAGGGCTTATAATAGTTATTTATATTTTAGTAGTTGTGTTGATGCACCTAAATGTATTACATGTTCAAATAGTGTTTAATAAAATCTTCTCATTTTAGGATCCAATGAATCTAGTGCATGAGTTAATGGTTATGATAGTCCTACTATCTTTGGTGGAATAGTGGTAAAACACATGGACTATTTCACAATATTTATAATGTTTGGTGGTTGGGAGCCACCATGGCCTCTAGTTGATCTATGAATTTGATGAATATCTATGCTAATCAAAGTGAACCATGCTCAAACCTAAGCTAAAATATAATCTAAGATGGATACTTATAATGAGGCTAGTCTAAGGTTTAAAAAGGAGCAAAAGGAATAGTAGGGTAGAAAAGAAAGATGTTATTGGTCCTTGTTCCATACATTATGACAAAGTTCAAATATCACTAGGCATGCATTTAAAAAATATATGAAGTGAAATAACTTAATCCCAAATCACATTATATATAATGCAAACATCTAAGGAAAGTATGAAATGATTTAAATAGGAACCAAGCTCACTTTAACCATTCAGTTCTATAAGCAAACAAAATTAACCCAAATGCAAAAAAAGTGTAGAAAATAAATGAGCCTAAGAAGTTTCAACTAATCTAGAATTATTATAACTTATAAAATTTGTATTCAAGATACACGTCCAAAATTTATAATAACCATTCAAATCTAAAAATTAGACCAATAAAGTGAGAGAGAAGTGAGGATAATAAACGACACAAGCAATTTGGATAGACTTTACATAATTCCTTATAATAATTTCTCAAAATTTACAAATTAATTTGGCTCAAAGAACTCCCCCACTTCTTTACAATTGAAAATAATCTTTTTATAGAATGTAAGGATGTATGTCGATCAATCATATCCAATTAAAAAGTACAAGTGTTAGGATAGTTGTGCTTTCCACAAATGTTTTAGAATATACTAGACTTTACCCAATGGAATAATCTATAGGCAATGTGTTTTAAAAACTATACATGCCTTTATAAATAGAATATTCCACTTTTAAAATGCATAATGTTTGGCTGCAAGAAGAATATTCTTAATTCATTCATCCTTGGGACCCTTATGTGTTTAAAGTCCCATGTTACTATTTTAGGGTCCACATTATTCTCGAATGTTGCCTAATACATGTACTATCATATCTTCAAGCTGCTTGAGGTCATTGGAGAGGTCCCCCATAATTTCTAAAAATTTCATTAAATTACTTAATAGTGGTATTTGGCTCAAATTATCTTCACATAGGTGACCATTTAGCTTCTTTAGCTCAACTATAATGCCCATAGGGTCTGATTAAGGTTATTGTGCCTTGATAGGGCACTCTTAAAGGTTTTAATAGTGCTCCAATGGTGGAAAATAGTTATAACATATTGATCTTCATAACTTGGATCTCTACCTTTACATCTTAAAGGTCTATAGGGTCTCTAATTTGGCATACTACACCAACGTGGCTTCAATGTGGCATTTCATGGTATGCTTATGGCATCCTACTCACCAATATTTAAAATATGAACATCACCTTTAAAAATTTAGCTTTGATCTCATACCATTTGATCATTTTAAATAACTCAATGTAGTCTATAGATCTTTAAACTATTTGGATCTAAATGGTTATCTTCAAATTAACATCTACACTCCCATCATTTGACATCTGCATGACCATGAATTTTGAACACCTTATAGGTAATTTTTTCTATCTTAAAATTGACATATACATGCCCATAATTTGATGTTCATATGACCACCAATTTTGAACACCTTCTTGAGACTTTTTTTGAGATTTCCACTTGGATTTTCTTGGTTTGTTTTGCTTCATGCATTTGCCACTTGGAAATCTCACATTTATTCAAGCTTGACTAAAAATTCAATGTCCACTCGGATCATTGGATTAATCTTATCCAAGTAGACATGGATCATTATATCATGACTCAAGGGATGCACCACCATTTGATAATTAAAATTCTTTCAACAAACTCATGACACTTATCACTATCTTGAGGCTTTGAATTATTAGAGTTTGTTACGCTCTATTGGATTAACTTTTCTTGAATAAATGTGGATCATTGATCCTATAAATAAACACAATAATTAATCTTGAGGATATATATAAATAACTTAGGAAAAAAATACTTAAGCTAAGTTTAAAACATAAAACACAAGACCATATAATTTAAAAGGGACTTGGTATAAATATTTTGGACCAAGGCTAGGAACATAATAAAAAGGACCCCATGAATAATAGGAGATAAGTTATAAGGTTTTAGCCTAGGGTTTAAAATTTTAGGATAAATATTTATGAATTTTATAGGGCATAAAAAGGGACCCTACATTAGTTGAACCATGCTAGGATAAAATATAACAAAGGGGTCATGGGACATAAAAAAGACCAAGCATAACGTTTTTAGCCTAAGGTTTGGTCATGTTAAAAAACATAACTAGGCCTTAGGATAAAAATTAAAGTGAGTCAATGTCATTATAATTGCACTCATACAAAAATAAAATTTCCTACTAAATTTAAATTTAATTCAAAAGGGACCTAGGTTAAAATCTTAAACTAGGATTTCAACAATTCGAACATGAATTCAATTAATCACTTATAGACCATGTCTAGTAAAAGATAAATTTAACATTGAAGCATAAAAACATGTTTATTCCCAAATGAGATCCATTAAAATTATTATATAGAGACAAATATATCAAATTTTAATATCTTTAGGCAAGATTAAATTAGATTTATAAGCAAATATGCCAACTAGATCAGGTGTAGATAATCTTCAAATAATAAATATGTGTAAATATTTTAGTGACATGTTGATCAAGTGAATTTTCAATTTTAAGATACAAATTTTCACAATTTTACACAATGGTCCCCATTTTTTGTAAATGGGGGTATGTTGACCTCAACAAACAGCAACTTCTAGGGGAAATATAGTAATATGTTAAAATTCAAAGACTCTAGTTTAGAACAATAACTAGTTTATTCATTCTATTTGATCGAGTACCATTATTAATATTAATCTATGGTTATAACAAGTCTTGAATATGTAGAATTGTGATAAAACATCAAAACATAGTCATGTTTTGTGTGTGCTTTAATTTTACTTACTATTTGTCATCAGATTTGGGTAAACAACTTCTAGATTCATGACTTTGATCATTAACATTGACTTATATCATATTTAGAAATTCATTAAAAACTATACTTTAGCTAAATTAATGTTTTTACATTGCCATATTACTATCTAAGCATCTATAAACCTGATAGAGATGCCTTTGGCTCTACTCAAAGCCTTGCTTCACTACCAACCAAGTGTTCATAGCCCCGATGGAGGTTACCATAATCACCTTTCCTTAGAAAGCTCTTGAATTTTTCAATAATCTCTTATTTTTGTAATTTTTAGATCATTTTTTACTTTTTAGCAAAGTTTGGGAACCAAGTTAGCTAGGGTTAGGGATTTGGTCAAGTGTTTTATCTCCAGACAATCATCCTTGGTTGCAAACCTTTATCTCAAGCAATAATGTTTATTAAGTACAAACATGATTGTATCTTAATAATTCAATATTTCACTCTACATGTGTAATCCTTATTAAAACCAAGCTTATATCAAAAAAATGCTAAAAATCCCAAGGAAAATTTATCCTAATCATTAGTATTTACGAGTTTCTCCAAACCATAGCATCTAAATCATTTTTCAACAATCCATGGTCAACCAATACCTGAGGATCATATTTGCATTCTTAATTAGTGAGATTATTAAGAGATTAGGTGAACTTTGAGATAAGGAATACCTTAAAAAAGACTTATTAAAATCAAAGAACAAAGTAAGAGAAAGTAAACAAATATATACAGACATTATTTACAAACACGGGACAAGAAATAAAGAAATAAGAAAGAAACTAATCTAAAAACTAACACTATATCCATAAATAACCTACCTCTAGGATCAAATGTAAAATTATTTAGTCTACTATAGAACCTTGAAACATGATTGATTCCATTCAATTGCCCCTTATTGTGGATAGGAGCACATGCATTCTTGTGTCTTCTGAGTGATGTTGTTTGGTTTTCCACCTCCATTCTCAAGCACATGGATTAAAGATATATATCCAAGATCCAATAATATTATTCCCAAATTCTTATTTCTTGAATTATGAAAGATAGCTCTACTTCATTCAAATATTTATCATGTATTGTCTCATTCTTCTTTTATGGTTATATTGTAGACTCAATTGGTATGCTTGAGTTTGTATATTCATTAGGCTCTAGCTCCTCTTTCTTGGGGATCTCTAGAATATCATTTCCTTCTTGAATAATATCTATAAAATTAATTTATATAATACAATCCTCAATATCCATATGAGGTGGGAGTGGATTATCAAGTTTTTCACAAAAACTCTCCAAGTCATCCTAAAAGGCATATTTATCATGATCAAAAGAAAGGATATGGGATTCATTTGGAATATTACCATATAAAACATGTTGATCACACATTTTTGACCTTTTGATGGAGTTATAAGAAGGTTCTTGATATTGTTCATTATCTTCATCTTCATCTTCTTCATCCACAAGTATTTTAATGACATCTTCAAGAACTTCATTCATCTTATCTACAACTTCTTCTATTGTTTCAGAATGGATAGGGTTTTACTCCCTGATCAGTGTAGTAGATCACTCCTTTAAAGTATCCTCAAATTCATCTTCATATTAAAATGGAAAATCACATGTCTCTACTATAAGAACTATTCTAGAAGATGCAATTATCTCAAAAAAATAGATGGCCATGCAAGATTATTATGAACCCTATAATAATTAGCCATAGGTATATCACAATTTTTTATGTCAAGCACATTAATAAGTTTAGATGGATCATTATTATGGTTGTTGTTTCTATTTTGAAACCTAGGTTCAGGTCTATTTTGATTTACATAAGCATATGAAAATTAAGATTAACATCTAGAATGACATATACCATTTGACCTTGGGGTTGTATTTGGTCATTAATTACCATGGCTTCAGCATAGGCTAAAGCTAATGTATCAATGAATCTAATAGGTCTTTTCAAAAACACAAAAGTCAATGGATATAAAGTTTTTTTTATAAATCTCCTAATCTAAATCCTTAATAGGTCTATAAGGAGATATAGCTCTATAAAATGTCTTTTGAAATCTAGTATTAAATTTTCTAATGGTTTCATTTGAATCCTTCTCCACAGTAAGGAATTTTTGATAAAGGACATACAAACTAATGGTCTTTCCAAATTTATTAATGAAATAATTATCAAAATCATTCCAACTGATAATGAAATCCTTAAGAAGGTTAAGAAACCAATCATATGCCTCATCTCTAAGAGTGAAAGGAAACAATCTATAGGTAACATCTTCATGAACTACATTTAACAATCTTAAGGTAGAATTAAAGAACCTAATGTGCTCCTCAGTAGTAACAAAACCTACAGGACTAAAATAAGTCAAATACCTTTTAGTTTTCCTAGGTAAGTCATGTACTTAGCTAGGCACAATGATAGAAGAGCCTCCTAACTAGGCCATACCTTTGAAGAGGGTCTTACTTGTGGTAGTTATAGCTTGTAAAATATTCAAACCTACTTAAAATAAAATGTGTAATCCTCATCTTTGCAAATAACAATGATCAAACTCGCACATTAAGTAAATTTTACACAAATATGTATAAAGAATGGTAAAGGACATCAATATTTAACTAAATTAGCTTGAATATATGTCCAAACACATTAGTATGAATTATATTTACATGTTTAAGTTCAAGTAAACTCAAATTTTCAAAGGATCTATCAATATTTTAGCAAAACTACTATTACTAACCTCAAATGCCTTGGATTCATAGATCTTAGGCTATGTTTACCATAATTACTGATGGATCTTCAGAGAACATCCATCTTTGTCTAAATAAGCACAATTATTGGTCTAAAACCACAAATATAAATGATAGTTACATAAATATGCTAAAAAAACACAAAGATGTAAAGAATACATTAATCTTTGAAAATAATTCATCATAATGAGCAAAGATACATCAAATTTCCAAACATCTAACTAGAGGATCCCTCCTTATATAACTATTTTTTCCTATTGATTTTCCTAAATGTATCAATAGGTTCAAAAAGTGTTTAAGAAACACTTTTCATTTTAGGATCCAAAGAATCTAGTGCATAAGTTACTAGTTGTGATAGTCCTGCAATCTTTGGTGGAATAGCAATAAATCACATGGATTGTTTCACAATATTTTGTTTGGTGGTTGTGATCCACTGTGGTCTCCATTTGACCTATGAATTTGATGAATATATATGCTAATCAAAGTGAACCATGCTCAAACCTAAGCTAAAATCTAATCTAATATGGATATTTATAGTGAGGATAATCTAAGGTGACTTGGCTAAAAAAGGAGTAAAAGGAAGGGTAGGGAAGAAAATAAAGATATTGTTGGTCCTTGTTCTAGACATTATGAAAAAGTTAAAATATCATCTAGGAATGCATTTAACCAATATATTAAGTGAAACAGCTTAAGCCTAAATCACACCATACATCAAGAAAATGTCTAAGGAAAGTATGAAATGATGCAAATAGGAACCAGGTGTTTTAGTAAAAAAATTATTATTATTGGAAATAGGGAAAATAAGAATATAAGTATGGGTATGGTAAAAAAACCTATTTGATTACATGTACATCGAATCAAAATATTGTGAAGAGTTCTTCTTTGGCTTGGGAGGATGACCTATAGATAAGAAAGCACTAAGAAAATTTATTTGTTAGACAGATAGTTGAGTGGATTGCCTAGTGATAGCTAGATCCTAGAAGCAAGAGCTTCCTTGGGGGCTATCAATCCACATGTTTAAAAAAAAATAAGTTTATAATATAGAATATAAGGTACTTGCATTAATAATTAAAAGGTACTGAAATTGAACATTAGAATACTTGCTTAAGAAATAGACTAGAAATGATTAAAATAGCGATAATATAATTAATACTAGTGTTAGATGGTTGGGGTATGATTCAAAAAATTAGAAAATGGTCTATAACTAGGCAAGGACACTAGAAAAATAGGTTTGGTTGGGGGTAGGTAGGTGAAAATAACTTGCTAGTATTTATTTCCAATGTGACTATTGGTAGTTGGGTTGACCATCAGTAGTTAAGGTGACCATCAATGATTGGGACAATAATTGATGGGTATTGTGTATAGATATAGGTTGGTAAAAATGTTTATTGATGATATCTCAAAGTGAAATTCTAGGAGTTGCGTATGTACTAGATTGGATACAAAACATAAATAAAGTAATAGAGTACTAAAAACCAAATACTTATCTTGTAGAAATTAGATTGGGTGGATGTTTGAGGTGGTTATCTTGTTGGTGGAGTCTGGCATGATTCTGAAAAAGTAATAATACTTGGCACTTTGGTGAATCTATGGTATCAATTTGGCTCTCTGATGTGGTAGCTAGTTTGCTAGATTATTGATGATGATTGACCTACAAAAAGAGAATTTTGGATGTACAAGATCTTGATCATAGTTGTAGATGAATTTAACCTCTTTGACCCTCTCTTATTATAGTCAAGGAAAGAGATTTGCATCAATATGTGAAGTGGACCTCTTAATAATAACTCTGTCATATAATGGTTCACATACAAATGAGGACAAGTTATTTTTATAAAATTAAGGTGGGTAAGTTTGCATGATAGTGGTTAAGGAGGTGCACCTTAACCATCATTAATTAGGGTGACCATCAGTGGTTAACCTAATTATTAGCAGTCAATTATGAAGGGTCAAAATAGGTAAAAGTTAAGGTTAAGCTAGTTTAGTCAAACTAACTATGATTATGTTTAGCTAGGGGTCAAGATTGGTCTGGAGAGGGTCCCAAGGTGGTCCAAGGGAATTATGACATTCAAAATTATGGTGTGCATATTTTTAGGGTCTACATTTTCCCCCTTTTATTATATATCTTGAATCAATAAGTTATCAAATAAAAAATGATTGCTAGTCAAAGGTTTGGTTTCCTTCAGTATGGTAAGAGGTGTTCCCCCTCAAACTAGGAGTTGATGAGGTAAAGTAGAATCAGGTATGGGTTTGATAAGGTAGGTAAATGTGATGACAAAGGTGGGTGTTATGAATGTGGGTGATAGGTTGGGCAATAAAGTGTAAATAGGTGCATAAAGTGTAACAAAAGGTGTGATAGCCAAGATCATGCAAAGAGTAGTTACCATAGTTGAAAATAATAAAGGTTAATGCTAGAAAGATAAGTGACCAGTATACCACATGACCATATTTAGATATGGTGGTTTGGGTATACATGTTAGTCTCTTAGATAAGGTTAGTGTTTTTATGGTATTCAAAGTAGGAAGTGATCCCATGAAAAACACAAATAGGTTAAGTGTCATGGGTATCTGAGGTAGGAAGTACTTATGAAAAGACACAAGAAGGTCAAGTACGTGTAAGGTAGCATAAGTTTAAAAATTTCAACATGGTAATGTTATCACTATAGTCAAGGACCAAGCAAAAAGGTGTCATAAAATTCACATGAGTTGGGCCAAAATGGACCAATGACAATGTGATGAGGTGGTCAGGATGGGTGGAGAAGGTAATCTCCATGGGTGGGTAAAACTAGGTGGGTGTTGATAAAGAGGTTTATACTAAGGGTAGAGTAATAGGGTGAGCATCTTGATCGTTGATGGTTAGGGTGATCAAGAATGATTTTTAATGATCACCTTGACCATTGATGGTCAAGGTGAAAACCCTAAATGATCGATGGTCAAAATTGAAAATAGAATCACTTTTACCTCATTTACACTTTGGTGATTTTTTGACTTTGAGTTCTAGGTTTTTGGTGCTTAGTGGGAAAAGGGATTGTTGAGGGTATTTGCTTAGGTAGATGGTGATTTCTAGCTAATTTAGAGGTTGGATCAAGGGGACCAATTAGGATGTAAGGAAAATATTAACACGGATGAGGATGGCCAAGCCTATAGTTGACTCCATAGTAGTGGTCATGAAATGAAGTATGGGGTGTCTTGAATTTGATAGATAGGGGTGAATTTATGCATTTGCATTGGTTTGGGAGGTCAGTGTAGGTTAAAATGGGTGGTTTTGAAATGGTATTCCCTAGGTAGGTTTTTTTGAGGGAGATCAAGTAAATGGTGGGTAAAATTAGAATTTTATAGGGGCATAGGTTATTTGGGTTTTTATAAAGGTTAGGTTAGAAAATTGAGTTATTTATTTTATTATTTAGATATGTTTGAGGGTAATTTAGGGTTTGGGTGTTCTAGCTTTAGAACACCCACAATGACCATCAATGGTTTGGGTTGACCATTGATAGTTGACATCTTTAGAAAAAGGATGCCTGACCATCAGTGATCACCATGAATATTGGTGGTCAACTAGGGTAGAGAAGGTTTTTCTAAAGTGTTTAAAAATTTAAGGAAAATGGAATGTTTTCATGTTAGGTATAGGTTAGTGATGAAGGTTTAGAGGATGAACCTAATAGGTATTGGATAGATGGGTAGGATGGGTAAGAAAATGGGTATATTGTTTAAAGGGTAGGGTAGATGATAATGGTGTAGGTGACTAATCCATGTTTCTAAATTGGTGTAGGCCAGGGAGTAGATATAGATTCATGATCAAGTGCCACATATCTTTTTAAATATCTAGTAGGGGATGACTCCAGCCGAATGGGCCCATATAGAGGAGGTAGAGTTGGGAACAATGAGGTACTATTAAAATTTACCTTGGGATACATCAATGGTTGTATCACTCATCAAGAGATGGGATCTCATTATGAACACCTTCCTATTACCAATTGATGAGATGACTATCTTGCTAGAAGATGTACATAGGATCACTAACTACCACCATAAGGTGATCTGATCTACCATATTGAGCACAAGGAGTAGGATGATCATGTTGAGATTTTGTATGGGGATGATAGAGATCAGATTATATGGCATGATAGGGGGTTTAGGTATAGTTATTTATATAAGAGGGCTCCAAATGAAAGGAGACTAATGATAATTCTCATGATTATTGTTACATGTTTTATGCTTCTTGACTTGAGTAGTGAGAGGTTCCCATAATTGCTATTAGGGGTGTTGGTTGAACTATTGTTGGGTCAGATAGTATTTGATTAGGTGCTTATTCTACTTATATAGATATATAAGTATCTATGGGGGTTTAAGGCCCATAAGAGGTACGGCATCATTTTTGGCTTAGTTTTGCATTGTTGGGCCTATGAGCACATTTAGGTACTAAGGCTAGTAGGATTGTTGTGGGTAGGGTTTATAAAGATAGATTTGCCCATTTGCTTCATATAGTAGATAGGTGATTTTGTTGTGTTAGCTATATGAGGTGGTGTACATTATGTGGAGTGGTTTAGGGGTGCACTAATGATAGGAGATATTAGCTAGAGGCCTTACATCTAGTTTTTATTGTGGCCTGGTTATAGGAGGTAGACACTCTCCCTTCAAAGCTACATATGGATACTCAGTAGGTAGGATGGGGAGGTAGAGATCATCCCACTTGATAGGGTACTCAATATTTTTTCCAAGTATAGGGTATTTTAGGTCCATTCCCTAGGTAAAATCTAGAGGATTCAAAGGTCTTAATGCCAGACCCACAACTTACACCAACTTTTCTAGACTATGAGGAGCTATCAGCTAGGGAATATATAGATGATGCTAGGTTTATGGATGGGTACATAGAATGGTACCAACCTATATGTGTAGCTACAAACATTGGTTAGGATGATAGAGGTGTGATTTTGATGGCCATGGATTTGGTTGTCTATGATGGATAGGAAGGAGTGGCATTAGTTATTGCACATAGATAGGTTACAATGTTACAAGGATAGGTGGCCACATTATAGGGCCAAATTTCTACACTATAAGGTTAGGTCACCAACCAAAAGGTTTAGGTTACTACCATATTAGGTGAGAGGGATTAGGATAGGACCTCACTAGGATTAGTGACTCAAGAGAGTAACTCTCTGAGGTAGAGAGGAGTAGTAGAAACATAGATAGGGAAACTAGGTACCATCCCTATGGAAGATACCTAGATATAGTCAAGGATCTATGGTAATATGAGGCCATAGTTTTGACATAGTATTCAAAGGAGCCTCAATGGGGTGAGTATAGGGCTAACTTGGAAGTTGGTCCTAGTGTGGTGACACCAGGGTAGTGGGAAACATCTATATCTAGATAAATAAGGATAATAATGGGATTAGCAGGCATAATAGGTGGGCAAGCACCAGGATATAGTGGTGTTCCAAGAGGTAGTGGTACCACTAAGGCATAGATATAGCTAGATTATGATATTTTATATATCATTTTTATTTTAGTTTAAAAGTTAATATGATGAGATGTATATTTGAAGAGATACGTGTCTATCTACTTGTACACATTATTATTCTATTTGACTCATAAGTTATACATATGATCATTATTTATGCTCATGTTCATGGTTTATGGTTCATGGTTTGATGTTGATGTTTAATTCTTATGGTTTGATGTTTATATTACTTATGGATGATGCTTATGTTATGGATGCTCGACATTGATATAGGCTTAGATAAGCATGAAATGATTTTGATTTATGGTTATGCTTATGACATTCTAAATTTTAATGAGTATATACTGCATTATTTTTAGACTTAAAAACATGGTGGAAAATGGCTGATTGTTTAAATGTTCATGGATGTTATGATATTATCATGCTTAGTATGGTTATGATTGTTGTTAATGTTTATTATAAAACACATGAGATAGTTTAATTAACAACACTAGACAAGAGACTAAAGAATATAATCAAGAGACAAATGTCATAATGAAAATATCAACTAGTCACAATAAGATAAGAAGAGGGCATGATGCTTCTTCATTGATGAGGACTAGAACAAAACCAAATTTGGACTAGCTTAATGAACATAATCCCTTTGAATGCTTCACATTAGCATTTATTAGCTGGTTAAAAGGTGTTTTGACTACATAGTGTCAAGTAGTCTCAAAAATCCATTGATTATAGTGAGTAAAGGGGAGGTGGGTGAAAATGGAATCTCCTTGTCAAACTAACATGCATCTTCTGAAGGTGTCCAGAGAGTTAGTATAAAAAATTCTATGCCAAATTGTGTGGAATGATTGATGTAGGAAGTTTACTTTTAAAAGTTCATTGTAGCTTCCACCTTATTATGTTATTTGTGAGATGATTATAGCTTCAAAATTAGTTTGCTTCTATTGTGATTGGGATGATGGGTCTTTTTCTATGTTGTTGTATAGGGGAAGATGATTGATGCAAGAAGCTTCTATAAAATTTCTATGATTTTTGACAAAATGCTTTACTTAGCCATCCTTCAAGGGAGTGTTCTAAGTTTATTTGTTTTATTTAATGTTTTTTGATAGTTGTCCTTCAAGGAAGTAGTCCACCTTATGTTTTGGCAATTTCAAATAAATTTTCAATAGTTATCCTTCAAGGTAGTAGTTTGTGAAAGATAAGAATGACCCATGATTTTTATTGGCATGTATTTTTATTCTAGCTTGTTTGATTTTGCTTGGCATATACTTTATTAGGCCATCTTAGTGGTTTACCTTTATGAAGGCAAAATTAAAAGCATAAGAAGGTTGATTAGGTGTAAAGATGTTTAGGTGACAATGACCATGGGAATCTATCCTATGAAGGGGTGGAAAGTACCATGAAAACTATGCCATAGATAGAGCCATGACACCTATTATTTAAGATAAGGTTATGCCAGTAACAGATAATCACATGATTTGATTATAATTAGTTGCCCCTAAACTAGGTAGATGGAATGTGGGTAGATAATAAAGGATGAGCTTAAGTTATATAAATGGTGAACATGGTCCTTCTTAACAAAAGAATGGATGCAGGTGTGAAGCATTAAGGGTCTTAGGTTCTAGGTGGCCTTTGCGAGAAGACAACTAGTAAGCTCTTGATCTATAATTATGGATTATGATATAAGGTCTAAACCAATTGAAAGCAAACTTTCCCCACTTGCTTTTATCTATATTAGTGACATGTTGGTTTTCCTTTCGGATGAGGTCTCTGATGTTGAATTCTTGCACTTTAAGCTAATTTTTACAATCATACTTGATACACTCTTGATACATGTTGAGATAGGTAAGGGATGTTAAATGATTCTTGTCAAGTATCTCAATTTGGGATAAATGGTGTTGATAATAATCATCCTCATGAATAAGCTCTTTTAAATATATGTAAAGAGATAAGATTTAGACCTTGAAAGGCAAGATGACCTCCACTACAAACACAAGAGAGAAATAAGTATCACCTATATGGGTTCTAATTATAATAAGATATGCCCACAAGGCAAATGGGATGTGAAAATTCTAATCCTGACCAGATGCATTGACTATTTTAGTTAACATGCTATTAAGAGTTTTCTTAGAGGCTTCTTCCTATCTATTATCTTTAGGGTGATAGAGTGAGGAGAAGCTTAAATTAATGTCAAATGCATCACATAGAATCTAAACTTGATTGTTCTTAAAAGATTTACCATTATCGGTGATGATCTTATGAGGAACTACAAAGTGGAAGATGATATGATATTTGATAAAGTCAATAATCCTTTCCGCTTTTGAGAATAATAGACAAATAAATTTGACCCACTAGGTAAAATACTTAGTCATGATGATGATATAATGGTGTCACTATGAGGAGTGAGAATAATTTTTCTAATGAGATCTAGACCCCATTATGAAAAGGGCTAGAAATTAGTTGAAATACAAAGACTATGGCCAGGTGTGTGATGCAGATTGGCATGTTCTTAACACTTAACACACTTTTTCATGTAATCATAATAGTCTTGGTTAAGGGTAGGCCAATAATATCTAAGGTTAAATATATTCTTACCTATAGTGAGGCCACTAAAGTGGCCTCCATAGATACCATCATGCATTTCTTGATAGCATGAGAGGATTCTTGACTATGTAGGTGATGAAAGAGGAGACCATCAAGGCTAAATTTATAAAGGATACTTCCTAGTATGGTATAATGTGAGGTACTTTAGATAAATGCACTTTGAGCATTCCTTGAAAGACTATAAATAACTATGGTGAGGTTAAGATAGTCAAAGGCTTATTGATACCAAAGGTTAGGTTGGGTCTCTTCCACATTGAAAATGGTGGGAGAACCTAGTTTGACATAGGAAGGTTGGGTGAGTCTATGGATAGTGATGGAAAAATTAGAGTCTTAGGGTGTAGATGGTATTTGAGAGGTAAGGGAATAAATGATGTCAACAAACTTGTTAGTAGATCATGGGGTTGACTAGATATTATAGTGTTCAAATAATGTTAAGATTTCATCAAATAACTGTTTATACTAATACAAAACATCATTCTTACACTGGTAAGAGCTATTGATTTGATTGACTACAAGTTAGGAGTCACCAAAGATATTGATTTTTTTGACTCTGAGGGCTAAGGCAATTTGAAGGCCCATCACTAGGGCTTCATACTCAACCATATTATTAGTACATTTAAAATAAATCTTGAAGTATAAAAGAAGAGGTTCATCATCAAAGGGGATAAGTATGATCCATACTCCCCCACCACATTGACACTTTGATCCATAAAATAACATGGTGTCTTGATAGGTAAAATCTTCCTGAGAGAGGGTTACAATGGGCTCATCAGGAAACTCAAGAGGAGGAGTTTGTCATTTGCTCAAGGTGTTATAGCCAATTAGTTGGCAATGACTTGGCCTTTAATTGATTTTTATTAAAGGAACTCAAGGTTAAATATTGTTAGGAGAACGAACAACTTGGCCATACTCTAATTTTGGTATGGCTTAGAGTACATATACTTGAGTGTGTCAATGTTGGTTATGACATAAGTTTTATGGTTAAGAAGGTAGTGGTGAAGTTTGGTAGTCATGAAGACTAAGGCCAAGCAAAGTTTTTTAGTATGGGCATACTAAGTCTCATACTCTACAAGAATTTAGCTAATGTAGTAGATGACTTGCTCTTTATGTTGTTTATATTGATGAGCTAACATTGCCCCTAAGGAATGGTCAGTAGTAGAGATATACAAGTATAAAGGTCAATGGTCCTTGGGAGGGGTGAGGATAGGTGGTGACAAAAGGTACTCCTTGATAGAATTGAAGGCCTTTTGATAGTTGTTATTCCACCTAAAAAAGACATCCTTATTTAAAAGGTGGTGGAATGGTTGACATCAATCCAAAAGTTGGGAGATAAAATGATGAATGGATTGAAGCTTCCCTTACAAGATACAAATTTTCTTAAGGTTAGTTGGAGGAATCATATCAAGAATGGATTTGATATTGGTGGGATCAACATTGATTCCATGAAGGAAATAATGAAGCTAATAAATTTTCCTGATAAGACCCCAAAAATGCATTTCTTGTGGTTTAGTCAGACATGATAATGGATAAGGTGTTCAAAGATGATCTTAAGAATGACTAAATAATCCTTTTGAAGTTTGGATTTTTTAAGAAGGTCATCCACATTCTCAATAATCTTATGGATAAGGCCATGGAAGATAGAGGTCATGACACATTGGTAGGTTAAACCAATGTTAATTAGTCTGAAAGGCATGATCCTATAGCAAAAGGTTCCCCAAAGGATGGTAAAGGTAGTTTTGTACTAATCTTTCAGAGAAATTAAGATTTGAATGTAACCTAAGAACCTATTCATGAGATATAACATCTCATGGCCAACTATAATATCAACTAGCTAGTCACTGCTTGGTAGAGGAAAGTCATCTTTGGGACAAGTGAGATTGAGGTCACAAAAGTCCACACAAATTTTTAGTCCTCATATGGATTTGGTTATATGTATGACATTCAAGAACCATTAGGGATAGTTGATGGGTTGAATGAAATTGACATATAGAATATGTTAAAGCTCTTATATGACAAGAAGGGTTATGTAAGGGTACATGCATTGAATATTCTTCTTGATGGGCTTAGCATCATGGTTGGTGACTATGTTATGGGTAATAATGGTGGGTTCAATTCTAAGCATATCATTATAAGACCAGGCAAAAGCTATACTATGATCTTGGAGGAAAAAGGGAAAGTCCCAAAGTTCCTTGGCATTTAGTGATTGGATACATTTGACAATGTGAGGGTTGTTTGCAGTACCCAAGTTAATATCCATGGTGGATTCATTCAACATAGTCTAGGTCTCAAGAGGAAGGGATTTGTGGATGGGAGAATCTAGGGCACCAAGGTAGGTGAGGATAAAATCATTATCCTAACACTATATAATGTTAATGATAGGATAGTCATCTCTTATAATCTTAAGATGGGTCAACGGGATGGTTGTAATCTCCCCATCCTTTTGATAAGCTATGGGTCGAGGTCTGATCATGTTAATGAAAAAAAGGTTAGGTGGCATGATGTCATCATCCTCACATGCAACTGGAGGAGAGGTTGGTGAGGAAGGGGTATCTTCCTCAAAAATGGTGGTGGTATGTGGTTTGGGTTGATTTTTTAGGTAGGATGAAACTAAGGCCATACTTCACATGTAGCTTCCTAGTTTCAATAGTGACCAATTCATGAGGGATATGCTCATACTTCCCAAGACAAAAGCCTTTCCAAGCACACTAATAAAGGTATGTCTTGGTGAATCTCAATTTATCTAGGTAAGAGAAATTGGTGGTAAATGGCTTAGGTGGAAGAGAGGTGGTAGAAACACCAATGGATTTTTTGATTTCCCCATAGACAAAATGGGTCTGATAGTGGGGAGGTCCAAAGGGAATTATATTTTTGACATTGGGGTCATATCCCAACTAGTTGGTGAGTTTCCCATACTTGTGAGGAGTAGGGAAAACATCAAGGGATAAAATGTGATACTCCCCTAGTGAAAGGTGATGAAATGTTGATTATAAAGGGTTGATGTTAGGGATTCGGTCTAAAGGGATAGAGGAACTAGTTGATGCCTCTTTGGTGGAAAGGGATATGATATCCACTTTGGTGGTTGAAGGTTGGGTTTTGGCTATTGAGGGTATGTCAGATGGGGGTATGAAAACCTCATTGGGGTGATAGGTCTTGTTGAAATTTGAGAAAGGTCTTGGGCTAGCTTGGATGGTGATGACCTATCCTTCATGATCAAACTTAATGTTATGGTAGAGGTAGAGGGGACATAACCCATGGATTGGATCCAGGGTCATCCTAACAAAATAGTGTATTAGAATTCACCTTCCACTACATATAAAATTTTAAGGAGCATGTGGGGTCCTAAACTGATATGGAGGATGATAGTTCCCAAGGTAGTGGCCATGGTATCATTAAAGGAGTGAAGGATGGCTGTAAATTATGGCATGACATTATTTGGTGAGTTAAGTTGGTTGTAGGTGTGGGAGGAGATGATGTTAATGTTGGTTCCCCCATTAATCATGACTCATTTAATAAAGGTTTAGTTGATGTATGAGGTAATGAAGAGAGGCAGATCTAGGTCCTCTAGATGTATAGAGGGTACTTTTGAATCCTTGAAGGTAACAAGGATGGAAATTTGAAGGGTTCCAACAAAGGTTTCTAGAGGTTGAGGGTCTTTGGGTTGGACCTCAATGGATTACAAAGCCTCTATTAGTGTTTGGTGGTGATGGGGGGAGGTAGATATCAACTCATACAATCTTATCTTCATCAGGGTCTAGTGAAGTTGCTTGAAGATAACTCTCCTGATAGATTCTAAGGGGTTAGATTAGGAGGTACCTAAGATAAACACCTTAGGTTTGGTTGAGGATGGAGATGGTTGGGTGTAGGTTGGTTAGGATTTTGAAGAGGGATATGTCTAAATAATGGAAATCTTATCCTTATCATATCCTTCTACTATGATCTTGTAATCATGTTAATAGTATGGATAGAAGGAGAGGTTGAGGTAGTAAACTGGTCCAACTCATCTTCACTTTGAGGTGAGAGTGGAGGATTAGGTAATCATTGGGTAGGTATGATTATCAGTTGGATTAGGATGGGGCCTATAGGAGGTTTTTTTGTTAATAGATTTTTCTCATCATAAAGCTAGTGGATAATAAATTAGAGAGATTTACATTTCTTTGTATCATGGTCAGGTATCATATGATAAGAACACACTTAGTGGTCATTGTACCAGATGACTTTTAAATCCAAAGGGTAAATGGGTCTGATGGGCATTAAATTAAAACAAGAAGTTTACAATAATCAATGGAAAAGGCTAAGTAGGATTCAAATGAAGGTGGTAAAGGTGTAGCAGTCTTTTATTTGATGGTTGAGGTAAAAGGCTATTTAGAAATATGTTTTGGGGTAGGTATATTGGGTAGGGTGGTGCACTTAGTTTATGGTTTTAGTTTAGCTAAGGAGGTTGATGAGGTAGAGGTGGAATATCACATGGTAGGTGTCTTAGGTATTATTGGTGTAGTGAAGAGAGGTGTGTTAGAAAGAAATTATAAATGCATAAACAAAAGAGGTGGTGGGTTCTTCATAGAGACAATTGGATTCCTACTCAAGATAGACGGATGAGGCCTAAAATAGAGGGTAAGGTTGAGGGAGGTAAAATTTGGGCCATTGATCCTTTAGATGGTTTTACCTATTTGGTTGCTTTGGTTTGGTGCTTGGTTGGTGGGTTTGAAGCAATTAGGTCCACTTTCACAAATGGGTGACTAAGGCTTGTTGTAGGGACAATGCCAAAGTTCTTGGTTGTTTTGGTTGGGGTGATAAGAGAGGGTTTTACCATTTGGATCTTGTTTGACTTAGGTGGTTGGGGTTTGCCTAGATTGGTAGAGGTCTTGGTTTGTTGGGTAAAGGTTTTAGTTGGTTGGATGGCTATGGTAATAGGTTGGTCAATAGAGGTGACAAGTTGGTCTACCAAAGAAAGGGTTAGAAGTTCTAGTTTGGTGATATAAGGGATACCTAGTTACTTCCAAAAGGTATCCTAGTCTCAGTTGGGTTTGGAAACAAATTAAAATATTTGAACTAGTCTAGAGAATGGTTTATATATCTATTTAGCTCCCTAGGTAGTAGGTTCAAATGATAGACCCATATATTGGGGAAGAGGGGTAGTAACCTTATTCTCTTGACCAATCGAAGGATGCAAGGTTGAGATAGGTGGTTCCTCTATGGGAGGACTGGATATGGGGATTTATTTCTTGGGAACAATTTCCATAGGGGGAGTAGGTTTCTCGATAGTTAAAGGCAAAGATAAGGTAGCGATGGTTGGTTATTCCAATGTGTCAGTTGAAAGGGAGACTAATGGCTCCATTACCTCAATAAGTGGATGGGGAGAGGATGGTACATCCTCAATTTGAGTGTTTTAAGGAAAGGAAGTTAAGTCCACTATCTCAATAGATGGTGGAGGTGGAGGACCAAAAGATTGAGTTCTAAGTGGTTCGATAGTTAGTGCATCAAGGACCATGTTAACTGTATGGGTATCATGGTAACACTCAATATTTTTTCTCACATTCTTAATAAGATCAAGGTTTGGGAAAGGTTACCTAAACATGTCAATGGATTGGTTTGATGTTTAATTGAGGTTGTCTAATACGAGATCCCCCTTATCAATGATGGATTAGACAAGGCTCTTGAAGGCATTTCACCTATTGACATCATGTCCTATTACCCAATGAAAGGCACACAAATCATTCTCATTGAACCAACTAGGTACAGGATAAGATGTATCAAACTACTGAGGAGGTTTGATATAAGGAAGTTAAATGATGTTGGATTTTAATAACTTATCCAATATGGAAGCATAAGATTCTCCAAGTGGAGTAAATTACTTCTAGTTGTTCTAATTTTGGTTCCTTGTGTTTTTATTTTAGGCACTAGAGGAATTTGGCTGGTTGTCAAAAGGTGGAGGAGCAACTTTAAGGACAACCATATTTGTGGTTCCCTTGATCTTGGTATTTGTATTGAACTAGTTTCTTGCTTTGGAAGAAGAAGCCTCATTGATTTTGTAAGATGAGTTCCTATTTTTGAGTTTTAGCTTTCCTTCATCAATGGCTTGGTTCTCTAACTTACACGCCATGTATTGATTAGTGGCAAGGTAGAGGGTATGGAAACCATAAGTGTTTGGAGTGGAGTAGTGCTTGATGGATTATAGGTAGTTAAAAGGAGGCTAGTAGTGCTAGAGGTAGGTACTCCTATTATGGAGGAGTGGTTGGTAGGAGTAGAAGGTACAAGGTTAGTAGTAGTTTGGGTTGGTTGGTTATCTATGGAAGTCTCAAAGGGGTTATTAGTTGATGAGGAAGATTGGGTAGTTAATAGTTAGGTATTAACCATGGCAATAGAGGTGCTCCCCATGAGGTTGAGAGGCATGCCATAGGACATATATATGGGTGGGGTAGAAGCCAAGATATGGTAAGACATGGTTGTAAGATAGTGTTACAAGTCTAAGGTATTATTATCAAGGAAAGTGGAAAAACTTTCATCTCCTTCAGGAACTTATCAAGGGAAGGTAGGAATTATCAAGGGGTGAGGAGAGTTTACTGGTTTAGAAACTTAGTCCATGGATGAAGAGGTAGAAGAGGTAGGTTAAATTGGTGATAGGTTTTACTCTACAAGTTTTCTTTGTTACTGGTGAGTGAGAACCATAAAAGAAAGGGGAGATAGGAATCAAAAATAACCTTACTACTCAAAAAAATAGAAGACAATAAAATTATAAAATAAGTCAAATCACACTCTAAAAGATACATTACACCCTAGAGTTTTAATTAATCTCGCTTTTGGCTTATGCCTTAAGAAGGTGTGTGACTAAAATTGGCTTGTAGAGTGGGTACTAAAGAGGTAGTCTAAGGTTGGTGTGAGGATGTATTGAGTGACTAAAAATAATATATATTAGAATCAATATGTGGCTTGGTATTGGGGCTTACCCACTCACTTCACATAACATAGAGATAAGGGTGTCAGGTGCTTAGCTAATACATATTGATATCCAGAGATTATACTCAACTAGAGAGCTGAGTTGGTTATCCCCTTAGTAATGACCTCCAAGTGGGATTACCAAGAAAGGGTAAGGTTATGGCTAGGTGATTAAATCCTAGTAGAGTCTTTTCTTAATTTTGTTTGATGTTTAATTAATGAAATTGGTTTGGTTGAGTGTGTACAACAAAAAAATGAAGCTATGATATATTAATTTTTAAGTTAAGCTATGTGAACTAAAATTTCAAGAAATCAATGTATGCATTTGATTTTAAGCCCAAAATGAACTTTTAATTTTGTTAATGGGCATATAATAAAGAGAGAATGCAAGCAAACAAGAACCCAAGTAAAGACACAAGGGTCCCACCAGGCGTGCCAGAATGTTTCAATAATTTTTTGCTTATTATTGAAAAGAGGAAAAGAAGAAACTAAGTACAAGTATGGTAAAAAAACCTATTTTATTATGTGTGCATTGAATTAAAATATTATGAAGATATCCTCTTTGGCTTGGGAGGATGACCTATAAATAAGAAATCACAAAAAGAAATTTGTTTGTTAGACAAATAGTTAATGGATTGCCTAGCAATAGCTACATCCTAAAAGCAAGAAATTCATCAAGGGATGTCATTACACATATTTTAAACAATTAAGTTTATAAAATAGAATATAAGGTACTTGCATCAATAGTCAAAAGGTACTGAAATTGAACACAAGAATGCTTGCTTAAGAAATAGACTAAAAACAATTAAAATAGTGATAAGATAATTAATATTAGTACTAGATGGTTGGGGTATGCTTAAATAAATTAGAAATGGGTCTATGAATAATTAGGGACACAAATAATTAGGTTTGGTTGGGGGTAGGTAGGTGAAAACAACTTGTTGGTTTTACTACTATAGTGACCATCGACAGTTGGGTTGACTATCGATGGTTAAGGTGATTATCAATGGTTGGATAGACCATCAATGATTACAACAACCATCAATAGTTAATATATATGGATTTGGGTTGGTAAAGAGGCTAATTTATGAGATCTTAAAGTGAGATTCTATGAGTTGGGTAACTATTGGGTTGGATGTGAAAAAAAAATAAAGTAATGAAATACTAGAAACCAAATACTTATCTTGTAAAAATTAGACTGGGTAGATGATTAAGGTGGTTGGATCATTGTTGGAGTCTAGCATGATTCTGACAAAGTAATGGTACTTGGTGCTTTGTAAGAGCTATGGTGATATGTTGGCTCTCTGATGTGGTAGTTGGTTTGCTAGATTGTTGATGATGATTAACCTACAAAAAGAGAATTATAGATGCACAAGCTCTTCATAATAGTTGCAGATGGATTTCACCTCTTTGCTCCTCTCTACTTATAGGCAAGGAAAGAGAGTTTCAATAATACATGAAATAGGCCTCCTAATAATAACTTGCTCATGTAATGGATCCCACACAGATGAGGACAAGTTATTTTTAGAAAATTAAGGTAGGAGAGTTTGCATGCTAGTGGCTAATGAAGTGCACCTTGACCATTGGAGTTCAAGGTGATTTTTGGTAGTCAAATTGATTATCATCGATCGAGGGTGAAGGGTAAAAATATTTAAAATCTAAGGTTAAGCTAGTTTATTCAAACTAACTATGGTTAGGTTTAGATAGAGCTCAAATAGTCAGATTGGTCCTAAGAGGGTCTCAAGATGGTCTAGGGGAATTAAAGAATTCAAAAGCATGTTGTGGAGATTTTTGGTGTCTACACCAGGCTCACTTTAACAATTCACTCCTATAAGCAAATAACATTATGCCAAATACAAAATAACTACAAAAAAAAAAATGACCCTAAGAACTTTTAACTAATCTAACATTGGCACAAATTATCAACTCTATATTCAAGATACACATCCAAAATCTATAGGAACCATTCAAATCCAAAAATTAGATCAAGTGAGAGAGAAGCAAGGATAACAAAAGACACAAGCAATTTGGATAGACTTTGTAGAATTCTTACTAAAAAATTGGCTCTAAAAACTCTCTTTTTTTACAATTAACAATACTCCTTTTATAGAATGCAAGGAAGTATGTCGATCAGTCATATCTAATTAAAAATTACAAATGTTAGGATATTATTCCTTTCCAAAAATGTTCTATAATATACCAAACTTTACCCAATGGACTGATCTATAGGAAATGTGTTTCACAAACTATACATGCCTTTACAAATAAAATATTTCACTTTTAAAATGAATAATGCTTAGCTACAGAAATAATATTCTTAATTCATTAATCTTTGGGACCCTTGTGCTACTAAATTCCTATGTTACTGATGTAGGGTCCTCATT